>CAEGAD010003274.1:0-31544 GCA_903067055.1 Poeciliopsis paucimaculata
ATAGACAGTCTAAAATCAAACGACTGGAAGTAGGTCAAAGATCAGGATCCGCACAAAGTAAAACATTTAGATAAATGGATAACAAGTTATAAATTTGACGGCCGTCTAAATTAACGTTTTGATTGTTTATTCTATGTTACATGACTTTGTGTTTTTTTGTTTGTTATGATGTAAAGCACTTTGAAATGCCTTGCTGCTGAAATGTGCTATACAAATAAAATTTGATTGATGACAGCTTGAAGCAGAGAGAAGCGAAGGAAAAAACAAACGATAATAAACAATACTTAGCCTGGTGGTGGGGGACAGTAAATCTAGGTGGACAGCCAGGCTTAAAATACACTGAAGATGATGCTTCAGGTGTCAGCATCCTGACACCTGAAGATGTCAGGATGCTTGTAACGGTCTGTTGCAGACTCATGAGGAGCTGAAGTATCTGACAGGCATGTAGAGCTGAACAGGCGAAGATGCAAACAAAGACTTTGAACTGTTTTGTCTGCTGGAGGCCTAGTTTCAGATGCTCCTGGGGCACTTTCACAACCCTTTACTCAAGAATACTGCATCTTGTATTCCGCACCACCTGGTGGCTTCTAGAAATGTTTCCTTAGTTTTCTGATGTCCTTTTAGGCTTCAGTGTGTTTCTTCAGGTTATAACTGAGGGATTTCTTTTCTCCTATGTGTTTGAGATTTTTCTGTGTTTGGAGAAATGAGTTGTGCTACACCAGTACCAATTGTCCTTCCTAAATCCTCCACAGTTTGAAATGTTTTTATCTTCATCATCTGTCTGCTTTTGATTCTTTCTCTGGAATTTTACAACAATTGAATATGTCCATACTTTGGACTGTTCCTGTCTCAGTGGAGGAAAGGCTTATAGGAGAGATGTATAATGTCCATGTTTGCATGCTGGAAGACACTGATGATCTGACTTCTCCTTTCAGGGTGGAGCCTGCTGGAGTCCAATGTCTGAGGAAGTGTAAGTGTGTTTTTCATCTGACATGACATCACCTGTCAATCAATCCAGTGTGGGTTTTTTTAGTGCATGACCAATAGGCAGTCTTGTTTCCTCCAAAAGTAAAAGGAACTGAACGTCTGACAAAGCGTTGGGGTTTATTATTACAAATGTGCTTCGGTCATAAGGATTTGGTGGAAAATAATCTGAGAAAATGGCTAAAGCTATCAGTGAAGAACATGCACTTAAGACTCTTTTTACTCAGATCACTTCGGGGGCAGAATAAAGTTCATTCCACTTCCAAAACACAAACCGAGTCTGGAAAAAAAAAATGTAAAAGATGGTTAAATTCCTGCAGCCGAGCTCAACAACTGAATACATCAGTGTTTGACGGAATAACATGTTTGTATGAAGATTTTTTATCATTATTAGACTGCTTAGCAATTCAATAAAAAAAATGAATGTATAAAGCTGGGCCAAAACACAATAGCTGTTATTGGTACTTGTACCAATTGGTACCTGTAGCTCCTCAGATTCTTGGGCTTTAAGGTCAATTTTTTTCTGTGGTTTCCTGTAAATAACTCCATGGACCTGATGTATGACTCATTCATAAGATTCATTCATTCCTGTCTTCTTTGCCTTGATGTTAGTTGATGAGGCAAAAATGTCTGAGGTAACACAGTGAGCTCAGACTGCGTTACCTTATACCCGTGTTTGTTTGTCGGAGGTTCACTCTACTTCCACAAGGGGGCAGAGCGGTCTTGCCTTGGCCTCATGTCAGTTGATTCATAACAAAGCAGCTAGCGTTCAACAATCTTAAAGCTGTCACATTGCTCATTCAGCCATCATCATCAGTGTGAATAAATGATCAATAACCGCAGCTGGACTGTGTTTGTTCTCTCCACCAGATTCCTGTCAACTCACCATCGACACAAACGCAGTGAGCGGAAAACTAAAAGTGTCTGAAGACAACAGGAAGGTGACTTGTGTGGAGGAGCTTCAGCAAAAGGCTAATTGTCCTCAGCTCCTGTGTAGTACTGCTCTGACTGGTCGCTGTTATTGGGAAGTCGAGTGGAAAGGAAGTGTTGATATATCAGTGAGTCACAGAAGAATCGACAGAGACTGGAGAGACTTCGTGTGTGGTTTGAATCAGTGCTGGACTTTGAGGTGCTCTGATCTTTGTGGTTTCTCTGTCTGGCGCAATGACATACAATGTGTGATCTCCTCCTCGGTCTCTAACAGAGTAGCAGTGTATGTGGACTATCCTGCTGGCATTCTGTCCTTCTACAGCGTCTCCTCTGACTCACTGATCCTCCTCCACACCTTCAAATTCAAATTCACTGAACCTCTCTATGCTGGATTTTCACTCCGGCTCCCTGGTTCCTCAGTGTTTCTGTGTAGAGTCTAAAGAGATTCTAGTGTCAAAATCTCTCTCTGTTGAACAGAGAGAGAGTTTCTCTGACAGATTTTGACACTCACGGCCGCTTTATTAGGTACACCTTGCTAGTACCGGGTTGGACCTGAGTGAAGTTGGCCCCTACCGTCTTCAAATCAGATAAAATTGGTGCCAATCAACCCAACTACGTTTGTGCAGGAAAAATGTGCTTGTGCTGCTTTGGCTTTGAATATATTACTGATTACTTCTAAACCACGAAGTGCCTTAATCCTTCGTGGTTTAGATTCAACAAGGTACTAGAAACATTCCTCCGAGAGTCTGGTCCATATTGACATGATGGCATCACTCAGTTGCTGCAGATTTGTCGGCTGCACATCCATGATGCGAATTTCCTGTTCCACCACATCCCAAGCTTCACAAGCTAAAACCAAATGCTGCGTCGTCAGTTTTTTTTGTTTTTTTTTTTTAATCCACAAAGCGCCTAAATCTCTGCTGCTGCTGCTGCATGGACTGACATCGGACCAAACCCTAAACAGCTGTTACCAGACCTTACACAGATCTATAGAAGTACTTACTAGTTTCACGTTATGTGACACGTCGGCCACCGTAGAGGAAATACGGGAAATGGAAATTGTTTTTTTTTTAACCATTATCATTTTATTTTTTATTAATGAAAAATAAAGTTTAAAAAAAAGTATAGAAACGAAACAGTCTACAGAATTATTAGTGTATTGTTTTTACATATAAAATGTCTCAAATAAAGTCTATTGTTAGAACTAATCATGGATCCCTTTAATTACCAGATCTGAATGGTACATTTAGAGCAGAACGCTTGACGAAAATGAGGGAAACAAAAAACACTTTTACATTGTTGCATTATTGCAAAGTTGAGCTCAGATTTAATGTGCTCAAATTTCTCTGAACTGTTGAAGCAAGCATACATGCGATTCACTTTTGTTTTTAGCATCCATCCATTTTCTGTTCACTCTTGTCCCTAATGGGGTCAGGAGTTGCTGGTGCCGATCTCCAGCTGCGTTCCGGGCGAGAAGCGGGGGTCACCCTGGACAGGTCGCCAGTCTGTCACAGGGCAACACAGAAACAAACAGGACACACACACACACTCACACCTTGGGAGAATTTGGTCGACCCTCCAGTTGCTGGATCTGTTTTGTTCTCGCTTGATTTCTTTTGGTTGTGTCCACAAGATGGCGCCCTCATCCTGCCATGTAAAGTGGTCTGATTCTGCAGTGATAAATGAAACATGGTCATTTTTCAAGATGTTAATCCATTTCTGCAAAATACAATTTGCTGTCCTGTCAGGTGACACTTGGTGATTGTCACGACCCATTTGCTCTTTAATTAGAGAGATTAAAATGTTTGAACACATTAGTGTTTTAACAAGCTCAGAAAATCAGCTTATTATTCATCAGTGAGGCCATTTGTATGAAAGCAGAGGTTCTGGTGGTCCAGAGGTGTTAAAACCAATCAGAAGGGTTAAAAGGTGATTTCCTAACAGACTAGAGTCCATCATTTAACAATAAAAATGTGAAAAACATCTAATATTTTTTGCTCACATTTGTTTTTATACTTAAGTAATTCACAACACCAAGCTACTTTTCCCAACAGACAACAGTAACCTCCTTAAATACAGGAAACTGTTTTCAAACAATGATCTCATTTCATAAGGGAAAAAGGCAATAAAGAGCATGAAATCCTTCAGACAGCTGGGTGCAGATTCACCAGGCAAACCGAGTCTTGTTTACCTCTGAGTCTTTCAAAATAGAACTGAAAACATTCTTGTTCTCAAGATCTTATGACTGATTTATTTATTTATTTATTTTTAAATAAGTTTTTGGTTAATGTTTTGTTGTTTTGTAGCACTTTGAGATTTACGTGTTAAAATGCGTTCCAAATAAAACGTAATTGCTATTTTATTAAAGCTCTTAAACAAACTAAACAAGAGAAGCTTTCACTGGGTTTTTTTATTTATTTGTCTAGTTTGACTCAAACTAGACATTTTAGAACGTCAACCTGTGCTGGCATCTAAATGAACCTGCTAAAGCTGCCATTGGCCACAATAATGTGCAACTTGACATTCATAAATAAATCAGCTTAATGAACATACGCCAACTTTGAAAAATGTATAATTTTTGTATAACAAGACGTTGCCACTGGCAGAAACCCCAAAAGAAGAAGACAGGAAGTAGTTGGAGGATGATGACGCAGTATGTTGCTTGTTTTTCTTTTGTTTTTTTTTTAATGACTTATTGCGTGAACAAGCTTATTCACGCGTGATTTTAATTGCGTCGTATTTAATGGAAGTACGGCATTTGCGAATTTGTGGTTTTGCCACATTTGAAATGGAAACGCAGCTTATGAAGGCAAACCTTTGGAGAATACTGCAGCAACGCGCTTGTCGAGTACAAAACCCGCACCGCTTGTTCGGGCTCATTGCTAATTTTTTCCAAAGCCGGTCTTTACACAGTAAAAGTCTTCAGCTTATTGCAAAGGGTGACGATTTTCTATCCTCGAATCAATAGACTGTGTTGTGTGATATCAGTATCTCCACCCTAAACGTCCCATGGACCTACAACTGAACGGGATGGCACTGGTTGCTTATATGACCTGATCTTAGACAAAATGCTATGTTTTTGTTTCAATTGTTAAAGCAGCGGTTCGGTGTTTCTGCTTTGGCAAACCAAACCAGACGTATCACTTATCGCAAAAGCAGGTCTGAGATTTGGGCCGATACATTTTTGTTTGGGTTGCTTGGTTGTCCTCCAATAAACAACACCCTCGTTTGTTACGTTATGTAGTGTGGTTATACATTAAAAAAAATGGTTAAAAATATAAAATATTGTAGTAAAAAAAGAACCAAGAACTGCAAAGGGGCAAATCCTGAACTTTCGTTTTCCATTAAACTCCTTAACATTACGCTTTTTTTAAAGTGACATGAAATAATAAACAGCAGCATATTTTCTCTCATGCACAGCTTGATATGAAGCTCAAGTGGTAGAAGGAGCTTATGTCGCTGACAGATGTCTGACCCCTGGCGCTGATCCAGCAGCTTCCTATGTTCTCCGTTGGTAGTAATCGCTCAGACGTTTGGACATCGTCCAGCAGAAAAAAAGCTTCGCTGCCATCGCTCAGGCTCACAGGACAGGAACCCGGACCAGTTTGGGAAAATCTAACAATATCTGTTTGCTTCGTTGTTAATTTTATTTTTCACAAAATGAACTAAACAAAAGATTTTTTTTTTTTCTTTTTTTTTTCCCCCCCAAAGAAATCTTTTAGCAGTAAATGAAACAAATCGGACATGGCAACAATTTAAAATTTGAAAATTGACGTGAAGCTAACCAGAGACGAGAATCCTTGAACATCACCTCCTTCTATATTGCTCCTGTTTTTATCAGAGAGGTCAAAGGTTGTTCTGTTCACATGATGCTAAAGAGAAAATATGGATTTCAAGTGGACTCTAGTGAGAAAGTTTCATATTTGTAAACTCCTGGAGGACAGTAGTGAGTGGCCTATTTAAAGGCCTGCTGGCTTTGCTCTTTGTCTAGTTGATGACATAGAACAGGGTCATAGTGTTATATCTTGTATCACTTTTTGTGGCACTTCAGCAAATGATTCCTCATCTACTAAAGTGACTTTCTTTCTGGAAAAGGTGAATTTAAAGTTTAAAATGACATTTTCTGCTAAGTCCTTGCTAAATGATAAACAGCTTATTAACCCGAAAGAATCATGGAAAATGTGCTGGTGTTTGCAAAGCAGCCAATCCAGCAACAACATTGTCCTTGACCCTGATTGGCTTTTTCCGCAAACTTCTAAAATTGGCCAACAATGTAACATTTATGTGGCCAATTTTGCAGCCATACTGAGGCAATGTACTTCCTCAGTATACTTTATCCTGCGAACAACTGTTGATTATGGAAGAATCTGGACATAAGTCAAGATTCTTCATGTCTCTAAAGACATGTGGTGCCCAGGGGTGTATCCATGGCGATTCCTTGTGGGATTCTCCTTTTAGCTGGAACAATCTCCAGTTACTTTGTCTGACCCTCTACAGGTGCTCTGTCAGGGTTAGGGGTCAGCCATGACATCCAACGTCATTTTACATCTGTTGTCATACAGAAAGACAAATTAATGCTGCAAACAATAAAGATGAAAAATATGTAAAAACTTGTCAAGGTTTTGGACTCCGAAACAAAAAGACCTTCTCAGACGTGTATGGGAACCAGGTGCTCAACGCATTGGAACAAACTAATGCAGTCTGTTTTAGTCTATTCAATTTGCTCAAACTGTCTTCACATTTTACACCAATTGGGTGCAATCTATTTATTCTATTTCAGATAGAAATGAGGAGTAACCGTCAAGCTTAGCATGAGAGGTCTTCATTAGCATTAGCTAGCTGGCCAGCTGGCTCTGTTCAATGTGATTTGGCCAGACGTTCTGGAGAGACCTCCGACAGACACAGAGCGCCGTCCATGAAGCGCTTAGATCTAAACAGAGGCATGTGACTGAGTATTACCAGACTATGTGCTGTAGAATCGCCCAGGTACTAAAATATGCTATTGATTTAAAAGTGGATGCTTTGCTAGGGGATCAAGTTCTAACCAACTGAAGTCAATCATACATCAACCGCATTTTAACCCACGATGCTCCTCGGTGTTGCACGAAGTCTGTCCGTGTTGCTTTTCGCCATGGGAGAATCAAGTCATTTATGCTGAAAACTGCAAAGAAAACATTTTTGAATGACAATGCCATGCTTAAGTATTCATAACTTTTTTTTTTTTTACATTACAACCACAAACCTGAGCGCACCCTGTTGAGACGTCAGGTGACAGAGCAAGTAGCGTAATGGTTGTGAAGTGGAAGCAGCAATCGGTCAAAAGTTGATTGGTCCAGGGACATGCGTAAACATCACAGGCCTGGATTTGAGAACCCCCTGCTTTACAGTAAAATAAAATCGATCATCTTATTTGTTCCCTAGAATAACACTGGATGTATGAAGCCGTAACGACAAGTGGAAGAAGTTCAAGAAGGGACAGAGTTCTGCTGTGTTTCATTAAAGGTATTATTGTAATATTCTATGATACTGTCTTACATTTTTACCAATTAATCAAAAAATAGATTACGGTGTCCAGGAAATCCCCGCAGAACAAAGGGGTCTTTCTCTACTCTTCCAAGTTTTCTTGCCTCGCCAAGGATCCTGCTGTAATATTTACTACACCTAAAGCATCCAGAGGCTCCTTCCATGAATACATGACTTATCTGTCAGCCGCTTCAACCGCTGTGCCTTAATCTACATTCCAGAGGACCTTTGAAATAAACAGAAGAAGCAGCATACTGTTGTCCAAAGCCGCAACCTTGGTTATGTAACCTACTGCATCCGTTTCACAATTGTCTTAATGTCTTGCCCGAAAGTCAAAGCACAGCCCAGGTTGTCCTAACCAGTTCAATCTGCCGTTGTACTCCCAGTTGGCCCTGCGTCTTGTCCTCCAGCAGGTTCTTCCCAAGCAGACGACGAGCTGAGTTATGTAACGGATATATCTTCCAGCTCAAAGCTCAACTGTAGTCTTTCTGTGAGTTTCCATATTCCCTTTGTGAACTGTCAGGACTCCTACTGCTCCTACCTTAACCTGCTGGTTGGTTTGTTTCTCTCGCCTGTCCCTCCGACTTCATCCTCTTTTGGTTTCTGTTTTCTGATTTTAAAGGTATGCAACCTCCGTTCGGTCCTGTGGGTGAAAACAACAGACGCTTTTCTCTCTCCCACTGTCAAAAGCTCCAAGTATTCCAGAGAGT
The DNA here is from genome assembly GCA_903067055.1 of Poeciliopsis paucimaculata. Taxonomy (NCBI): domain Eukaryota; kingdom Metazoa; phylum Chordata; class Actinopteri; order Cyprinodontiformes; family Poeciliidae; genus Poeciliopsis; species Poeciliopsis paucimaculata. The sequence goes on from CAEGAD010003274.1 coordinate 8,148, forward strand.
CGAGGTCTGAGTCTGCCAAGAGGAAAGCCTGTGAAACCACCTCTGCCAGGTAAACCATTACTTCCTGGTCGTGTTGCCAGTCAATCAGCATTCTGTCTCTTTGGCAACGTCGGACCTGAAAGTCACCCCTCTTCATGCTTAGACAAGCTACAATTATTGTCAGTGAAAATAACCTTTACCTGGGTTGTAGTTTCCACTTCGGCTATAGAACATGCTACAACCATTACCTGAACACTTTGGCTTTCAACCCAGGCATGTTGGGTCAACTGGTTGCTCTGAACTGAACTCAGAAACCTGATATGACTGCGAACGACCGTCAGCGCAACGTGTTTCCATTTCTGCACTTTCATACACTGGGACATATTCCATCCACAGCGTCATAAACCTCAGCTCATAAAGACCCTCAACTCAGTGGTACTGCACAGTCTGGAAAATTTTTAATTTTGATGCCATTATTTCTCATTTTGCCACATGTTTATGTTTCTTTTTTCACACGAGGCTTTGAATGCATGTGGGTAACAGAGTATAACAGAGGAGCCCTGATGAATTCTCATCTCTGCTTCCAGATGGATTATTCTGAAATATCATCTGTATTGTTCCAACAACAGTCATATATTTTATCCTTATTGCTGTCTGCTGTAGTTTTGCCAGAGTCTAAGCTCACTTAAAGCATTGGTGTAGATCCGATTTGCTTTGCTGCTACAATCAGACTCTCTTCAGGTGACACTTTGATTTTATCGGCGCTCAGGGAAATTCAACGAAAGATATTTCTCCTCTTGTCTTCTCTCATTTTTTGTGTTTTTGCTGCCATGGTGATTTTGCCCCACAAAAACATGCTTCGGCAGGCGGCCGATGAAAAAACGCAAACGTTTCGGAGCGCATGCTGCGGAAGCTGCTTTTGCCACGGACCGGCCCAACATGAGCTCCAGCTGTCTGAACAAACTGTCACCTTGAGGCGTCTCAGGACGCAAAATTACAAAGTTCTGATCAAAAATCAGGGTGTTTCTCTGCAATATTGTTTATTCTGACATCTTTGATATAAACTGGCTGAATCACCATAACGGCTTGGATCGCCCTGAGGGGTTCACCCTGAGGGGTTCACCCTGTTCTACAAACGGGTCATATTGTCTCACCTGACTCAACAAAAGCATAAAACTTAAAGTTAAAGGTTGCACAGTGATGGTGCCATGTTGTTGATCACAGTTTCTTTGGTAGAGAGCAGATGGTTCAATCATCTACAACAAGTCGAAGAAGGACGGTTCCCTTTGACGATCGAACCACTGATCCTTTGACCTACTTCATGTTGTCAAACAGGTTCTAGGTAAATGTTTTCAGCATTAAGGTGGAGAAGTTCTTAACCATACACTCATGAATAATTATGACACACTGACTAACTCGTAGTCAAGTTACTTACAGAAATGTAAAGTTGTACGTCATCGGCGTAGACTTTTTGATAAACTGTGACGAAGTGGATGATGAGTTACAACAACAATTTATTTCCTTTTTTGGATTAATAAAGTGTTTTTGAACTGTTGAATGTCGTCAGGTTGGTTCTATTTAACGTATTTCTAGGTTCTACGGGTTGAGGAGTTTTCTGATTTTACAAGGTATGCAACTGTTTCTTCAACTTGGGCCTTATTGGTACGGATTGTTTTTCTTCTTCAATAAATTTGTATTTACTAACTGATATAAAAAATTATTGAAGGGAAACTTGCTTGTGAGAAAAAAAAAAAATCTTTATGCTTCTCTCCAGTTATGTAGTGAAAAATAATGTCTTGGCACAACAACATGCTGACATACTTACGCAATTATTTATGCTCCAACTTTTAAATTCAAATTCTTCATGGGCGACATTAATAATGGAAGTAATAAATAGAAGGATCATAAAACTGTTTCCCAATTTAGTGTTCAACAAGTCGTTCTGTCTCGGTGATTAAAGGTTGATCGGTTTGGTAAATCATAAGACCCGTTTTAAACCTCATGTACAATGAATCTTAGCAAGACTGGACATCCTCAGGGGATAATTAAGTTCATTTATATCAGCTGTTTATGTTTGTCTTCATGTAAATAAGTGGAATCAGTCGACCATCTGATGACTGAAGAAGCAGTTTCTTTGAGGATGTAACGTAAATGGGCTCTTAGTGTGATATAGCCTAACGTCACGGCCGTGGGCCACATGTTTATTGAAAAGCGTTCGTTACGCAACACCTCGTTCTGTTGAGCTCAACCAAAAGGTCTTCCGGATGAAACGCCCCCGCCCCTGCTGTGTTTGAGAGCTGCGTGACATTTTTACCAGCGGTTCTGACTGCTTTGTCACCTGGGGTCAAACCGGAGCGATCCTCACGAGGTCATGGTCGACAACGACCTGTTTGTATCCCGGCAGCGAACTCATCAGCAGCTTCTTTTTATCTCCAACCGCAGGTCATCCTTCATCGTAGATTGACTTTTACGGAGTAAGCAGAGCCTTGGCAAGGAATCCACACACATTTTGTCGTGTTGCAGCCATTTTAACGGGACAAGGCAGCGCAAGATTGAACAAGACGGCGCACCTGAACATGCTTTACCCTTACGTCGTGGCTGTGGCGCGGCATCGGGGAAGTCTTTTCTTCAGTAAGGAGTTGAGATGGGTCGGAGGAAACGGGAAGATGGACTATTGAGGCAAATGTTTCCCTTTCATTAGGACATAAGGAAGTATGTAAAACTTTATTTATGCAGCAGCTTTCAAGATAAAAATCACAAGAGCAAAAATAAATAAATATATTTCTTTACTTGTTTGTTGAAACTGTCACCATGTCGTGACAGTACGGCATGAGACAGATAATCTGTGGAAATATTAGCTAACTAGAAACAACCAATCAGAGCCAGGAGGCGGGTGTTAGCGCTGTCAATCATGCCCCGGTTCTCTCCCTATTAGAACAGCCCGTTGTGAACGCTGAGGGTAGTTACCATGGCCACCGATGACTGTGGATAAACTGTATACTGTAACAGTTGCGAGTTGCTTCTCCTCCATTAGCAGATTCAGCATTGCATTCATGAGATTGATTGTCAGCGCTAAGTACGTCCTCCTGTTTCTGATTGGCTGGGTGGTTTTGGTCGGGAGCGGTGCGTTTCTTCATGAAGGAGGTCGACCTTTTCACAGATTGTCACAATATGGTGACAGCTTTAAACAAATATGTTAAAAACTTGTTTGTTTAATAAAAGTTACGTACTGCAGCTTTAAAGGAGATAAGAATGCCGCTCAATTATTATTTATTTGTTTATTTTATGTCCGCAATACATAAAATTTTTAAAAAAGTAAGAATTGAGTGGAATTGCATAGGAAGGCAGCGATCAGGCTCGTATCATGATGATCAACGCTCAGCCAAGGTTTTGAAGGTCCAATCAAAGTCTGGAACTAAATCCAAAGGACAATCTGTAGTAAGAGCCATTTTGGAAAGAAGGCTGTAGAAGTGACAGGCTGTTAGAGACGTAAGCCACAAGAGTTGAAACTGCACCAATCTACAAGATTTTTTCTTTTACTTTACAATTTGCACACTACCTTGTGCAGGTCTATCACATAAAATCTCAGTGGGCCACGTTGACGTTTTATGTGCAACTTGTCCAAGTCACTACTGCCTAATGCTGGAGCCAAAAGTTCAACTTTAAACACGTTTTGTTAGGATTTGCATAAATCCAATTTGAGAGATTCCGTCGTTTCGTCGAAGCCCTTATTATACTTGTTTGCACACGCGCCAGCTGTTTTCTCTCTAAAGGTCCTTAAGTAAAGCAGCAGGACGGCCAAACCACGGAATGAAGCTGTCTGAAACCATTTGAGAAATAAACGAGTCAAAATTGATCTTAATTAGATTTAACGTGCCGAGGAATGTCGTAAAAACCTTCATTGGTTTTCACGCTGCATTTTTGCGTCAGAGCTTCGGCTTCCCCGAGTGCACTGAATACATTATGAGAGCAAAAAAGTGTTTAAAATTTGACAGATTTTCTAGCAGGCAGTAAACCTGCAATGTGAATAATTATGAGCCTCTTCACCAGGATGGTGAACAGATTGAAACCAGAGTAGACGACCTGTCGGCAGAAATCCACTCTCTATTCCTGACGCCGTGGACTCTTTGTGTGATGAAAGTTTCTTTTTGTTTAGCATTATGTTTCACAGTTGCAGCTTTGACTGAGCCTCACATCCGCTCCGTTTCATCCCGACTCGGCGGATCGCAGCGCCTGTGTTTTAAACGTGTCTATGAAAGAGATTCTCTATTAAAACTCCTGATTACATAACGGGGGATGGACGGGCCAGAGGCTTTACAAATAAACACTTTGGCTTCTTTTATAGCTCATATGTCACGACAATGAGACGTCTGCTATCAGAAACCTTAAGCGAAACCGACCCTAACACATCAGAGCTCCTATGAAGTGATGCTGGTTATTGTGCAGCCGCTTGGAGTTTGAAGTCACAGGATTTTTTTCAGCCAGACAGGCTGTGTCTGTTTCGTGATTCTGAGGACTCAGTAAGCTGTTTGTTTGGTTCCATCGCCTTCCTTTACATAGAACAGAAAACAGAAAGGCCCTGTGAGGATGTTATATAAAACCCAGACCCTGAGTTTTAATCTAAACGAGGTGGAAACCCTCAGTGCTCACCAGAGACGTGACAACTGCAGAACAGATCACTTTGATCGCGATCGACAGATTTATTCTGTAGCTGTCATAAGTTCATTTAGTTCATGTTTATTCCGTCTGGCTTTAAACTAATATATTATCATTCCTATTAGCTATACAGTGCTTGCTAGTAGCTTGTAAGCTAACTTGACAAGGGACTGCAGATGTGAATCAGCATCAAATGGTGACATTTATGTCTGAGTTGTACTTTGTCCCTTTTAAATCAAATCTATTATTATTATTATTGTTATTATTGTCAGAATATATGCCACCTTGCAATAATTCACTCTATTCCTCCACATCCTGCCTCTGGAGGAGGAGCGGTCAGGAGGAGCTGTTCGGCCAATCAGAGGTGGACTTGCAGTAACACCAGAGCCATGTGACATCATCTCTAGCTATTAATAAAATCGATTCTGTTATTTACAAAATGTTTTGTTTTTTTGTATTTAACTGGAGAATGAAAAAGGAACATCAGTCGTTAATTTTAGACAAAATATTATCAAATGATTGTGGTTATTTTTGCATGTCAGACATTGAATGACCAGGAAAATCCTCCATTTAAGATTTAGATGGATCTTGGGTTGTTTTGTTTTTTCTGTTCTTATTTATTTTAGTTCATGTTTAATCCTTATGTTTATTCTTTGTTCCAGTAGAATTCTGTTTTGCCTGTTTGTTTGCATCTCTCTCTCTCTCTCCCTCAGTCTGCCTTCTGCTCTGCCCTCACAGCTGCTCCTTGTCTCTTCATCAGTACAGTCCGTTGTCCCAGCAGTCCACCTCTACAACCTCATGTCTCCCAGACTCCAGTTTCTCCTCGTTGTCGTAAGTTGCTTTGCATTCTTTTAAGCAAGAGAAACTTTGACACATTCTGACAGAAACTTAGCGAAATCTTGGGTTTCTTTGATGAGTCGCTTCATCAAATTTATTTGTAAAACACATTTCAGCGACAAAGCAGTTCCGAGTGCTTCACCTCATAAAAATACAGTCATAAAAGACGCCACACGGTCAAACAGTTGAGTCTGTCTGGATTTAAAGGAATTTGATGTTTCGCAGTTTTCTGGGAGTTTGCTCCAGATTTGTGGTGCGCAGAAGGTGAATGCTGCTTTCAGGTGAAAACAAATTGAAAGCACTTATCAGAAGGTACAAAAGGCTGGATGTAAAAAGCCCAGCAATGACGTTTCACAGTAATCTGAAGAGTAAAGGCAAAACGTCAAACGGAGCGGATCACACAGTGGATCTGGCTCGCCTCTTTTCCCACAGCGAGACGAACGTTCTCACACTGACCGGGGACAGACGGAGTCCCACGTGTCGTTCGTCAGCTTCTACTTCATCAGTCGTTTCTTTCCCACTAAGTAAAGGGAGACGAGCCTCACAGGGGAAAAGATTTACTGAATGAATACCATCTCATGCGCATCACTGACACGTACTGCGTGTAAAATTGAATTACATGAAGTTGTTGAATTCGTCATCAGGAAGCGTGAACAGCTCTGTCTCATTTATGATGGATTTTTTTCCCCATAATGTCCAATTTGAAAAATAAAACACTTTGCGGACGTTTGTTTAGGTGCAAGGCAAAGTAGTTTTCATTTCTTAGCAACGTTCCTGTTTTCATAGATGATGTTTTAGTAAAAGCAGCGAGCGCTGCCCAACCTTTGCTGCCACGCATAAAAAAAATAAAATTTCAGAACAAATCAGGACAAAGTTCCTCACAAGCATTTAATACAGCAGCTGTACAAGACCCTGTTTCTCTTTTGGATCAACAATAATGTACAGATTCCTTTTCTACAAGTTTTAGACTATTTTACTTTATTAAAATATTTTAGCTTATTATTGAGGAAATTAAAAACAACTAACTCCTTGTCAATTTAAAGTCTATCACCAGTTTATATTAAGAAAAAAAAAACCCCCAAAAAACCCAGCATTGCATCCTGACATAATGTCTCCGTCATATTCTCAATTTCTTTGCTATTTTTGCATACGTTGTTAAAATAATGTTTCTAATGCAGAGCGAGAAACAATCCCTTCGGGTTTTACTTTGATTGTTGAAGGATTTCCGGTATGTGTCGATGGCTGTATGTTAATGTCCAGAAGGGATCCGGTATCTTTCCCATTCGCTGCCGTTCATGTGAAATACGTGCCTCTGCACGTCTAAATCAGACGACACAATCCCCTGGCATCAGCGGAGCTACTTCACGTAGCCTCTCCATGTGGGAAAATATTTGGAAGCTATTTCCAGACGACTTCTTCCTCTTCCCAAATGTCAAGTTTTTTTTTTGTGATTGATCCACAACGTTCAACGGGTTAACCGAGGGGGCCGTGTCTCTAAATAAAACGGAGAAAGGCCGTTTGGTTCGGAGATTAATTCTAGGAAAAGCGATTGCTTTTTCGTGTCACTTTAACTTTTTTGTGGATTCCAAGATGACTCTGTCAACAGTGAGAAGAGCGGTCCCAGGACTTATTTTTAAAGTCCTTATATTTCTCTCCTGGGAAAAAGCAGTTTGTCATTTTCCCCTATAAACCAGCTCCAGAGCAGGCTACTGTGTGGCATAAGTGATATAAGGCTATCTGTGGTTATGAAACTTTAGTCATGTGAAAAAGCGCTCCCTTCTAAGGTTTTATGAATCACTACCTAGTAAAAAAAAACAACATGATTTTCCATAGATTCTTTGGGGTTTTTTCAGGGTTTGCCAATTTTCTCCCACAGTCCAAAAAAATGGAGTCATCACCTTAATCTCTCAATTATTCTTTATTTTGGGACAGCGCTGTCTGTCATGTTTCTCCGGGATACGATACCAAACTTGAATTCTTTAAAGACTTTTCAAACCCAGCGACTGAGGTCACTGTTGGTTTCCTTCCACAAGCTTCTCACAATAGTTTGCTAGAACTCTGGCCCGTTCCTCCATTTTGCAGTCTTGGTTTCACACACGGTTTTTTTTTGGCCAGGTCCATATATTTCATACCTGGATCGAGATTTGTGATGGCTACTCCAAAAGGTGTTCTTTTCGTTCCATGTTGTCCCGTTTGCGAGGAAGCTGACAAAAACGTTTTACCTGAGCTTCACCTTTGGCTAAATGAAGAACTAAGAAAACGTCTCTCCTGCTGCGGGACATCCTGCAGAGAGCTCATTCAGAAAGCCTTGCTGACTTCTGATCACTGCAATTTGAGAAATGCTCCCCGATTTCAAAACTTTGACTGAAGTGGCGCTTGTAATTCCAGTGTAAAGTCTGGCAGAAGAGCGAAAACCGCTTCAATATTTGATTACAAACAAGCTTGTTTGATCTTAATTATCGCTGTGACAATAAAAACTAGAATGTCGAATTTATTCAAGGACTCGACTTGACGTCTGTGGTGCAGCTACAAGTTTAGCATTAAGAGGCTATTTTCGGCTTGAATAGTTTTGCTCACAGGCTATCTCTCGTTAGCACAACCTGAACTTAGCGACAGTCGTTTCCAGCCTGCAATTTGATCGTTTTGTGTAGCTGACGTGAATCTCCAGTGGTCAGAGGGAAGTGGCCTGGTTTGCTCATTGTTGTCGCGGATGTTGCCCGTGCGCCAGTTTTACGGGCGTACCAGAAACGTGAAGACAAAAGGTTCCGGCTCAGAACTTTAGCGTGTTTAATAACAACAAAAAGTTGAGGTGAGTAAAAAATTTTAACACGTTAAAAGTCCAAACTTTAGTATTTACACATAGTACAATTCATTGCGACTTTTGATTTTTGTCCTTTTTTTTTTTTTTTAATTTTTTTTATGAAAATGAAAAACAGGAAGGCTAGTGACTGTGAAGGAGGGTCACATTAAAGCTGAGGGTTTTTCTCTTTTTTTATTCATTTTATTGTTCTGATGGGGAGCAATAAATCAAACCAGGCAGCACACGGTGCTGATGTCATCGCCGGTAACTGCAACCACATCCACTCAACATCCACAGTAATGAACGGATTTAGTGAAAATGGCCAGACTCTGAGCTGAGCGCCGCCTCTGCGTGCTGCTGTTCCCTCCGTCTCCATTTACGCAACACAACGTGCTATTATGACCTGATGCGAGTTCGGAGGAGATTGTGTTTTGGCTTAAAGTGGGCCCTTCCAAAAATCCTGCATGTTGAACAAATAAGCGAAAGAATTTGAGGCCAAGAGGTCGTGACAAAATCTCAGTGTCTGATGGATGGGGAAAGATGGAGATTGATGTTTAGTTTGAAAAGCTGAGATTAAACATTGCTGCGGTCCGCAGAAACACACAATGCCAAAAAAATTTTTGTTTTGCTTTTTTCTGACATTCACCCAATAAAATACCCATAAAAGGCCATGTCTGCAGTCTGGTGGGCAGTAAAGAACTGCTGAAAGAACGGCGGCTGTGTGTTTAAAATGGCAATCTGCTTCTACGTCACAGAAAACGTGTGGAGAGCCATCCACCTCCAACACACTCCTGTCTAACCCTAACCCTGTTGCCCGGATTTAATATATATGAGTTTGATATGTTTGAAAGTTTGATTTACTGGAGAAAAATTCCACTTTACAAAACAGGAGGCAACCGCCAGTTGATGATGCGTGAATATGGAGACGCTGATATTAAAGTATGAAGCATTCTGACTCTTTCCAGTGAGCTCAGCTTCTGAAAGCACTTATAGGTGGGCTAGTCGTCCTGCAGCGCCCCCTACCAGCTGGCCTCAGGATCCACAACTCACTCCGATTCCTTAAAGGGAACTTATTGTAAAATCAGCTTTACAATAAGTTTATAATAAGCGAAATGACGTCTTATCTAAATAGCAGAACAACTCTGCCTGAAAAGTCTGAGGTTTTTCTGTGATTCTCCTGGAGTTGAGATGATTTTTGCATCAAATCGTTTTCATCTGTGACACAGATCCCGTCTGCTGGACGTTCACATGCTGTCAGTATTTAAATGTTCAAACTAATGGCCCTTTCCTGTGACGGCGTATTAGAGCCGTCGCAGACGGTAAGAAAAAGGGGAGCACATTTTTACCAAAAAAATCTCAAAAACAATTTTCTAGAAAAAAAAACTTGGAAATCTGAGTTTGAAGCGTCACAAGTCTTTGACTTTTCAAGCTCAGAAGTGTATTGAAGTTCAAAACATATTTTTTCTTAGTTTTGAAATTCAGAAATGCTCTAGACAATTTATCATTGTAATTTTAACATTTGAATTTTTTCTAGCAAATTTCTGGCTTTTGAAATTCAAAAATTTCCCACGTTTTTTTTTTTTTCTAGAAAACTTCTGAGATTAAGTTTTTTTCTACAACGGCCCTAATACACAGTCGTATCAAAACGGTGTTCATCAGAGGTATTGTGAACAACATCTACATGGGCGCCGCCATGTTTACTGGAACGCTGTGACCTCGGATGTGACGTCGAACCCAGCTTCCAGCTCCGGCTGCCTGGAACGTTCATCCATCAGAAACTTGCATCACTTGTGACATTTGTTTTAAAGTAAAGTCCTAAAAATCATAACTTTAACCGACCTAAAACAGAAAAAAGTTTACCTTTAATAAAATCTACATGCTAATTGAGCATAAATCTCTGCTGTCAGTTAAAACATGATGGCGAGGAAAGAAATGGGTCAAAATAACTGATTGGGGAATTAAAAAAAGAACCTGACTCGCCGCCTTTCTGAAACGCTAATTCGGTAACCGAGCCTGAACAGTTAAGTATTCTCTCAACCTACATAAAAAGAACCGCAGACAACGTTCATTATATTTCAATCAAGCTTTCGTGAAAGGAGAAACGGCAGCGCTCAGCTGCGGGTCACTTCCAGTTGGAGCTTGCCTTTTATTTTCGCAAGCAAGTTCTGTCTCTGCACACAGGTCATCTCGTCTTTTCTCATGAGAGCGATTTCTCACAGGAACATTCTGTTGTTAAACATAATCATGCTATACAGACATTCTGTAAAAGCTTACACAGTAAAACTAACCCCTTTAAATGAAAAGCAAGCTTGTAATGTAAACTGCTAATCTAAGAGTGATTACAGTCATGTGATCAGTAGGAATTGCTTTGAAGGTTGTATCAGTATTTATATGTCTACAGTGAAGGGTTTTTGTTTTCTTATCATTTAGCCCAATACATTCTGAAGAAAGTTTTTGAAAGTTGTTTGAAACTTTTCACGCCTGACAGTCCGGTAGGTTTGGTTCGATTTGAGACCAAAATTGCAACAAATGTTTAGTTTCCACACGACTGTTTTAACTGAACCAAACCCTTTTCTTGAAAAGAAAAAAAGAAGAACTTCCCCTCCTCGCCTGTGGTGGCGCTGCACCAAGAACCACTGAAGGAAATGAAATAAAAAAGACATCTCCGCAACGTCCCTTTTCACGAAATGTAAAAATGGCGCGGCATCAGATTTTAGCAGTTGCAGGATTTTACGAAATATTTATATTACTTGCACTAGACTTGTGTGTTTGTTTTGGTTGTATTTACCCAGAATCCCCTGCGCTTCAGTCCGCTTCCTGCTTTTGGAGCGGTCCATTTGGCGTTCACATATGCATTCAAACAGCACCAGAGTTCACTTCAACCAAATGGAGGCCAGAGTTCGCTTCTTTGGTTCCATTGCGCGTTCACACCTCCCCAACCTGAACCGGACTTTGTAGACAAACGAACTGGAGTTAAAGGGAACCAAACGGAGCTAATGTGAATGCAACCTTAGTTTCCTTCTGGTTGTACTGTAAACAGCAAAAATGTTTCAGTCTGTCACCATGCAGCCTGAATGGGATGTAAGACGTTGTTGGACAACGGTCTCTCTGCAGCTGTCAGACATCTGTCCTACTTGATTTGATGTCAATATTTTACATGTTTGGCGTAAATATGGAATCAGAAACAGTACTGAGTATTTCCAGACTTTAGTAATCATCGCACTGTCTGAACCCTGTGTCCTTCCTTTCCCTACATATTTCCTTCCTTTTCTCATTCATCCCTTGTTATTCCTTCTGTAGTTTTCTTCTTCATTCATGTCCTTATTTCTTTTCATCCTTGAGACTTTCCTTGTTTCTGTCCTTCTTGTGACGTACCCTCAATCATTTTGCTCAGTAATGTCTTGGATGACTTCCTTGTACCCACCAACCTGACTTTTCACCCCTGCTAACGTTTTACTACACAGACCAACACCTCAGGCTCTACCTCCAAACCGTCCTCTTCAACCGGTCCAGTAATCTCCTGCAAATATCTGTCCCTTCGATCCGCTCACCTCTCACCCCCTGGGCCGAGACGTCTCCAGTGTTTCCCGAATTGCAAGCAGGAAAAGGTTCCAAACGTTTCTGGCCTGGGTTTGTGTTTTTGGAGAAATTGCCTCAGCAGCAGCTTGTCAACTGCAGGCATGGGACTTTAGATGATCTATAGACACAACATGCGTCGCTTATGGGGTTACTTCAGTTCACCATGAAATGTAACAGACATGTGCAGACATGTGTAATGTGGGAAACTCGTATGATAGACAGGAAGTGCAGAACCGGAGTGTAACCTTGTGCTCATCTCATCATCGGCTTCAGGAATCTTTTCCTTTGATTTATCCTCATAAGACCGGATTGTTTCTCCATGAGAATATTGATTCTCATGGACCCTGCAGCCTTATAGACTTCACACTGTAACCATGAGTATCACCGAGTCATTTGTCAAATGACAGCGGTGTGACTCACGGCGTTTTAATAAAATACTAGAAAAGTTTCTGATCAGATGAATCACTCTATCGCTGTGATTAATCACGACTAATCACTATGCTTAACTTCGTAAGCATGAAGTGTACATATGCATGCAGTTGTGATTCTTGCAGGAATGGCCGCCTGGGTAAGCCCCGCCTCCTGCCGCACCCCAGCCAATTAAAATGCAAGAAAAGATCTGATTGTTGTTTTTTTTTTTCTTTTTTGTAGCAGAAAATAGGTAAGGTCGTCTGCCAACAGCAACAAGGACAAACTGACAGAAAAGATCTATATTTTATTTTCTAGGTCTTGGGTGCCACGCCCCTTTCTGATGCCACCCTGGGCAACTGCCCATACATACCATATCAGAAACTGACGCAGTATGCGCATTTTCAAAAAATCTTTAGTATTTGTGATGATTTTCACCAGCCGCTTCACGTTGACGTAAAGGATGAAATAACTGGCCTGTAAGAAAGAAAAAAATAAAAACACTTTCTGAGAATTTTCTTCATTGCTCAGCTCCTCCAGTTTCTGGTCAACAACTCTTTGAGTCCGCAAAAAGCTCGGACTGAGGCCGAGCTTTGTCATGTGCAGCATTCGGGAATGTTCGGACATTTCAAACGGGAACGCGAACCGAGGGTTTTACCGTAACAGCCAGAGGCTCGGCAGGGGTCAGAGGTCAGGGTCGCAGTCGGGCTCTTGACAGAGCAAGAGAGGATTTATGATCACCTGCAGGGCGAAATCATCTGTCTTCCATCCACACCAGCATGGCCGACGCATTTTCTAAAGGAGTCCTCCCCGCCTCCGCCTCACAATCGGCAGCTGGGCGCCACGGTAACCGAGACAGCCGTCGCTCCCGATCAGCACAATATAAATTAGACGAGTTTGTAATTCTGCTTTTGAAGAAGTGACCCTGAAAAGTCGGTTTCTGCTGCTGCCCGACATCTCTTTTTTTGTCTAATCTCAGATGGAAAAAAAAACTAACTTTTTTTTTGTTGTCTCGTGTCAGTCCTACAGCACAATTTAACTGTAGCTGCATTTCTGTTGATCACATAAATATGCAAATTGCAATTATGCAAACAAATTTGTTTAATGGAAACACAGCGATTTTGAAAAAAAAAAAAAAAAAAAACATTTTTCAGAAACAAACTATTGGCTAATAGGATGAGGTGATTTTTCAGCTGTATTGAAATTAGTGTATTTCGCAAAACTTCAATGGAAACGTGTTCTTTATGATATTTTTCTATTCATTTTCAGTGGTTTAGGTCCATTGCAAATGGGGGAGGAGGGAGAAAATGGGAGACGTAAATTTCTGCCAAAAAAAAAAAAGCTCAAGATTTTTTTTTTTTTTGGGAAAAAACAACAAAATTTCTGAACAATTTTCTAGAAAACAAAACAAAACAGAAATTTTGCTAAAAAAAAAAAAAAAAAAGAAAATTTCATGGAATTTGAAAACTTGTTGGACAAAACCCGGCTTTGGAAACTCAGAAATGTACTGGCTGTTTCTAAAAAAAAAGAAAAAAAAAAAGAACATTTTGAGAATCACCTCACTTTCTATTAGTAACCAATTAAAAAGTGACGCTTGAATTTATCCAAAACATTGATAACACAGGGTTGGTATCGGTATCGGATTTGATACATGGTTGGCGCGGTCAGTTTTAGATTTCCTGTTGAAGTTTTGTTTTCAACTCTACCTCAATGACATACGGGCCCCTGCATTTACTCCGCATCGGATTGATATCTAAACATGTGACATCACACACCTGTTTTTGTTTCTAAAAGCTCTCTGAGGATAATCTCACTTTCTGAGGTTTTTCAGCGGAAATGAAAAAATATTTTCAATCTACGCGGGCTCTAATCCGCCGTTGTGGTTTAGTCTTTGCAGCTTTCATCGGTCGTCTTTAATTCATGTTCCTGCCAATAAAACCTCTTTTGTTGTGTTTCGAAATCTACTTCCACGCGTTTCTTAACTTGTCTGCGAGTTCTGAATACTTCGCAGCTCCTGTTGTCGTTAGTCTCCTCCGCTGTCAGGCTATTCATTCCGCTTTAATTCCACTCTGCCACAGCTGGCATGGTTTAACCCACTATTATAAGCCTTACTTTTCTTTAATAAGCCTGCAAAAAGAAGAAGAAGAAAAAAAAACAATTATCAAATCATTCATTCTAGCGTCTGAATGCTAAACTAAACAACTGCTTTTCAAGAGAGCAAACTGCTGAAAAATAACACACAGTTGCCAACAGACACAAAAAAAGCATAAAATCTGACTTTAGACACGGCAGCTTAAGGATTTTACTGCTTAGCTGCGGCTTTTGTTTGCAGTTAAACGCAGGGAAGGAACGAGTCTCCGACTGGCAACGTTGTGGCTACGCGGCTAACCGGTCAGGGCGCATTCCTGCGGGGACGTTTACGACTCAACCGGTAGGATGAAGCCTGATGACAGATGATGGCCCTTCAGAGCAAATCCAGCTTCCGATAAGCTGGTTGAGTGTCAGCCGGCTTCACCTGGAACATTAACGGGCGTAGCGAATAATTATAAGCAGACCTTCTGTCTGTATTTCGCAGATGTCGCCCGGCACAAGAACAAGAAAACAACTGACTCGTCCCTGAAACATCTGCCTTTGGGATGACCTTCAGTTAGGATTTCAAACTCTCCAAAACTGCCAAGTGGCAATTTATGAAGTTTGATCCCATCGGGTGCTGTGACCGGTTACTCGGTTTTTAAATATCTTGAAAACACTCTCTATACAACCAACGTAGACAAACCCCATCTCTGAAAGGACCATTAATTTTAACTCTGATGTGGACCAAAAAGCGAACTCTGGTCCGCCTACAAACCCAGGTCTCGGTTTGGCCAAAGTGAACTCTGGTGTGGTTTGACTGCGAATGTGAACGCCAAGCGGACCGGTGACTGCGCCAATAAGCAGGAAGTGGACGATAGCACATGGCATGATGGGTAAATACAATCAAAACAAACAAGCTTGCCCAGCAGTAGTAGGAGAAATAACTTGTCTTTTACCAAAGACAAATCCTACAACCACTAAATTTACACATTTCATGAAGAAGGAAGTTGCACTCAGTGTCTTCTTCAGACGTTTTTCTGTTGTTCCCTTCAGTGATTCTAGGTTCAGTGCCACCACAGGCAAGGGGTGGACCAGGTTTTTCAAAGGATTTAATTCGTTTTGATATAGTGCAGTGTGGAAACGAACTGCACCAGCTGAAATAATGGCGTTTTTTTGCCAAAAGTGACTGCTTCGCCTAAATCATCTTTTGGAAAAAGAAAGGTGGAGATTTTTTTTGTTTGCAAAGAATCACTTGTGGCAAAAAGCCAAAAAAAAAAACCTAGTTAAGTCATTATTTTAGGAAGGTGACTAAATGTTGTAATTTTGGTCCCAATCGAACCGAGTCTACCGAACTGTGTGTGACATCATACCTCCTACCCGAGCGTTACTGTTGCTGACCGCATCCATCCCTCTACCATCAGTGCTCATCTTCTGACGGCTGCTGCATCCTGCTGTGTTATGCATCATGTTCAAGACTAAAATATATTTTTGAGGGAAGACCCGGATTATGTGTAGGTGACAAATGTCTGACACCTTATTGAGTTTGTCACAAAAAAATTAAGGCAACCCTGAAGGTAAAATGGGGTGCAAACTTAGAACCTAACCCTAAAATGAGACTTTTTTGCTAAGCTAACTATTGCTGAAAAGAGAAAGTGAGAAACGACACATCATCAAAATCTGCCTCATCAGCAGAGCAAACAAGAGGAACAAACTCCTGCTCCTATCGGCTGATTACATCAACAGGAGGAGGTTTAACTTAAACATAATGTACAGGAGTGTGTAGTGTGGCATGTCAACACCTATGGGAAAAGGGCATAGCCACATAGATTTGTGGCTGTGTGTGTACTCCATGGTTTCTAGTGCTGCTAGAAGCCACGGAGCTTTTAGCAGCCACAGAGATCAGGGCCACGTTTGTCCAAACCTGTCGTGAAAAAAATCCTGCACTAGACAGAATAGTTAGCCTGCCGAAGAATTGGGAAGTGTCCAACTGACTCGAGGCCTCAGCCGCAGCCTTCATTGCTCCCCAACATGTGCGAGCTAACCACACGTTTGAAACCAAACCAGCCAATTACCTCGTTTCCCAGATTTCCTTTCCCAGTAATTTGAAAACTGTGGTGGCCATAGAGTTGTGTCAGCTTTAGATTTATCTGCAAGTCTTCTGGAAATCAAGTGTAAACTGATAAGAAGGCAAATAAGATACAAATAAAATAGTAAATACTAGAAAACATATATAAACATTTTTGAAAGCTAAATGCATGTTAGCATTAGGAATGTTAATGCTTTGCTGATTGCTAGTATTTTATATTTCACATCTTGTCTAACTCTATCTAATAATTCCTTACGTGTCAGAGGGAATATTATAATGTTTTATATTGACACACAAACTCTTTAACAATGTGGTGAACATGGTGCATTAAAGCACTACTTGTTTTGTTTTACTTTTACTTTTTTTGTTTTTTAAATCTCTAATATGGGCAAAACTTTGTCAATATTCCACTAATGGCGATAAACACAATTTTGCAATTGCTGTGTTTCCATTAAATAAGAAACGCAATTAAAGTCACATGTGGATACATTTGTTCACATGATAAACCATTAAAAAAACATGCCAGCCAGGATCCTCCTACCACTTCCTGTCATATTCTTCTTCTTCGCGGTTTCCACCAGTGGCAACATCCAGTCGTTGGTTGTTGTTGAAACAAGGGTTTCCATTAACGGTTTTGTGAAATAACCCAATTTTGAAATAGCCTGGAGGCAAAAAACTTTCATCAAAAAACAATTTTCTTTTAAAGTGGCATACTTCCATTAAGCAGATTTATTTTTTACATGTCAAATTGTGCAATTATATGGTCAATTGTAATATCGTGTCCATCCAAAGTCAAACCTCTAGAGACATTTGTGGGAATTTGAGGCTAAACATTATGCATATTGTTGCTCCATACCACCTGTGTGAAGCTGACATCAAGGTTAGACTTTAGGAAACACCCTGTGTGAGAAATAGGGTGTTGGTGGAAAACATTACCTGAACAAATAACTCTTGAAAAGATCTCTGTCAGTAAGACAAAGTGATTTCTGCAGAAGTAAAGACTTACGTGCACAATATGAAGGCATTGCTGAGTCTTTTCAGTTGCACCGGGGGAAAAAAAAAAAACTGTCAGTGAAACAGAGAGGGAGATCCATGTGCCTTTGAGAGTCGGCCCGAGGCGTCGAAAGCTGCAGGAACGGCGTAAGAAAAATAAACTCTGAAAATGCCCTAGAGATTATCCCTTGCAAAAACATGGCAGAAAATACAAAGTGTCAGATAAGAAGCCGCAAAAAAAACCCATTTTGTTTTGATGAAAGGTAATGTTTGTTAGCTTAGTCACCAGGTGTAATTATGCGCCCGCATTCCTCACGCACACTCGCAATTCGTGATTCGTCATCGGTATGGTAATGGCTGCCTCACTCAAGAGAACAGAAAGCAGGTCACAGGCAGAGATCTGGTATTAATGTACCACCCAGAATGAATCGATCCCTCTTTTCTGCTGGTTACTGACTCTTACTGGTTGACATTTTGCAATATTTCGCGAACAAGTCCTCAGTTTGAAGATCAAAACATCAACTTTGTGTGCAGAATTCATTCATGCAAGGGGACTAAGAATGCTCTGCAAAGACTTGTCCAACTTATGCAGGTGTGTCGTTCATTTGCAAACACGTTGAAAGTATGCCTTTGTCCTTTAACTAAAGGAACATCTGATTAGTGGTTGACGGTAACAATAAAAAGGGATAGAAAAAAATGGAAATGTAGGCATCTGTTTGCCAGGTGACAGTCAAAGAAGATACTGATGCTGTAGTCAGTGGGAACACTTCGTAACATCCGTTCTTCAAGTAATTTTTAGGGATGTATTTAGTAAGATTTAATTACGTTCCTTGAAGCAAACCTTCATTTTTTTGTTTTCAGAAAAAGAGGAAAGGCTTTGAAGATCTCGAATGGCGCTCCAGATAAAACCACTGATTAGTTTTTCATTGTTGAACCCGTTAGTGGGGCACCATGCAAATTTACCAAGAGCCTATTTGTGACGACTGGACGGTTTGGTCAAAGCACCCCCAAACCCAAAGGTCTTGAGGGACGTCTGCTCTGTCAACAGTCAGTTAACACTGCTCCAACGAAGGACTAGAGGCGAACATCCAAAATGGTAATGGACACGTTGTAGCTGACGGAGACCGGCTCAGGTCGTGTACATCCAATATCAAACCTATAGTGTCAAGCTACGATTGGCTGTAGCTTAAGTTGCTCAAGAAGTTATATATGTGCAAATGTAAAATGCATATTATTGTTGCTTAGGTGTTAATATTAACACCTGATATAAACACCCAGCATTTATGTAATCCCTCTCTGAGGGCTCATTTTCAAAGAATTACCGTTTTAAGGTATGTTCTTTCTCTTTTGTCTTTGGAAAAAGACGACAAATCGTTTCTCCCGCTGGTGCTATACTTGCGTGTTCGATTTGGTCCTTTTCACCCAGAATAGCCTGTGATGTAATCCACTTCCTGCTTTTGGAGTGACCTCCTGTCCGCTTGCATCCACATATGCATCCAGAGCTCACTTTAATCAAACGGAGACCGAGCTAGTTTGGTCCACCGTCAGAGTTAGTCCTCACCTCACCAAGTGAACTGGACGTTTTTGGCAAACCAACTAGAGTTTGATTAAAGCGGACTGAACAGAACAGGTGCAAGATAATAATCAGCAGGCGATCTCTTTAGTTTCACTTTCACTTTCAACCATCCAGCCTTCTAATCCATCTGCAGAGCTTAGCATGAAATTAAGCTGGTATTGGGTCAATCCTGCAACATTGGACTCAAAGCTGCCTTGTTTCTTTAGCAGTGGTGTGTATGTACGGTACGCTGGGCGCTAAAAGGGCAACGTTGTTTTACCATGTCCAAATAAAGCCATGGCAGCCTGACTTATATGGTGAAAACATCAATTTGAGAACGAATTCACTGTTAAAAAGGAAGTAGCTCTACAATTAGAGTCTCAAACACAGATGTAAGGTGTGTAAAACGTGTGTTTATCCAGGGCTTGTAATTGTATCAGTTGTGTCTCAAACAGCCTGGAACAGGAGGCAGACTTCAACTGGACCAGAAATCTGGTGGCATTTTAATATCGTGAAATCTTCTTCCACAAGATCTCATTACACCCCCAGTAATTAGAGAATACAATTGAAGACCCCACTGACACGGAAACTCATTTAATAGCTCTATCAGAAAACCTCTGTAGCCCTTAGAGTAACTACGTTCAGCTGATTCTGGTTTTGGCGTTCGCATGTCTATAACTAATGCGTCACTCTCTGATAAAAGCCCTGGATCACATGTGGTAAATGGCGCAGAGTCTTTCTGCAGATCAAAGGTGTGACCACAAGGAGTGCATGAGTCACACGTTGTGCAAAGCCAAATAAAACACCTCCCCACTACTGAATTCTGTCAGTGCCAACTTCAATAAAGACAGCTGAGTAAGCTCCAGAAGCAGACTGAAGAGTTAAGCCCCAACACACAAATTTTTCCATGCTTTGCTGAGAACTGTGAATGCTACGGATCCATCTCGTCTCATCTGTCCATTAACATTTCTTCACAAACCCATCTGCAACTTCTGATACATTGGTGAGGCCGAGTGTTTTCCATATTGCAGAGTCTGTTTGGTGAACGGCCAGGTGTGGTGTTTGTCACCAGACGTGCATTTATGTTGGCACCGGGCATGTTTTGTTTTTTTTCCCCCTCCCTTTCCTTGCAGGTGCACCAGATATTTGCGTGATAAAATCTATTACAGGTGCTGCTCTCCTTCAGGTGGCCTGTGCTTTGGCATTTTTGGCAATGAGGACTGGCAGCCCTGAATCACGCTGATTCCGGTAAAGACTCGTAAAGTACTTTTCCCAAGGTTGAGCAAAAACAGAACAAACCAAACACAAAGAAGCAAAGACTACACTAAGATTTAATTAGACTATATACAATTTTCTAGGACATGAAATAGAATGTTTGTATTTCTTCTATTTACATTTGTCTATATGTTTTAAAATTTGAAGGTTTTACAGGTATAACCCATACCCACACACACACACGCACACCCCCGCACACACACACACACGCATACACGACAGTCACCAAGAACTGGCCTTTGAGGGCGTATGCCGCCGGTTTGTTAATAATGACAGTAGCACCTGCAGCTGCACGCACTGTGCAAAGCTTGAGATTTAAGTAAAAACAAAAAATGTAAGTAATTTTTTTATTATCTAACCCCCTGTATTATTAACAAAATTGTGGAGAAAAAAAAGATCTTTCTGGTTTCGTTCGTTCTGGTTTTTTGTGACACACACGATGTGCGTCGAAGATGCGGTTGTGCTCTTTTTATGTCGAAACAGAGTTTTGATGTTAATCTCTTAGATTGTAGAAGCTATTTGCTTTTCAGCAGGACATTGTTCTATGTCTGACAAAGTAAAGTTCAAAACAAAACCAGTTTGTTTTTCCAAAAATCTCATTTAAACATCTCTCAGGTCAGTGTGGACAGTTATTCCTTCTGCATTGGTTTAAGCCTGATTTCCTCCTTGTTGTTCCTAACACGATATTGTAGTAGAAAAGTTTATTTACTTTTGGCACGTTTCCTAGTTGAGTCATTAACTTTTTAGAAACTTTTACCATGACACTTTTAATTAACTTTGCAGTGAACTGAACTCTAGCCTCAAAGCTGAACTCAGGAACTCCATGGGGATTTTTCTTTTTCTTTTCAGACATGAGGTATCTCTAATTTATGCATGTGATTTTCATAAAATAAGTAAAACAAAATAAATAACAGAGTCATGCCCAGAGACGCAAATCAGAAGATGTACAGGCAGATTTACTGATGTGGGTCAACTTGGTTCCATTCTCATGACTTTCAACTAATTTTATCCCAGTTTGCTTTTTCTAAATCAAGAAGGAGCAGTTGTTATAGCTGCACATGGAAAACACTAAGTTAAAGGCCATATTTCCTCTTAACAAAATGACATTTATTCTCCTAATAGACCATGATTTTTGCTCTAGGTTGTAAATTGCAATTTAATTGCAAAGTAGCTAAGAGGCACAACATTTACCTATGGTGTAAAAAACATTACCAGTTTTTTACACCATAATTTAAAAAAAATAAAAAATAAATATATATATATATATATATATATATATATATATATATATATATATATATATATAAACTCTAATTTATTCAGTAATTCAGTTAAAATGTAAAAACTCCAATAAATAGATAGGAAGATTTATCTCAAAACCATTTCCCGTAGAATTTTCAGAATGCAAATGACTAAATGAAAAACATATTTAATGTGTTTTAAATATATTATTAAAACATAATTGCAATTTAATTGCATTTCTGCAATGTACTCGCATTGAATTGCCAATAGTTTGGCAATGAAGAAATCATATGTGATGTTATGACCTACATAATCGTGAGGTATATATATATATATATATATAGACCGTTTACTTGACAGTCATTCACATGGAGAGTAAGAGTGATGAGAATATTGAAGGAAAGTTACTTGGAAGGACGAATGGTTGTAGAAAAAAAGTACACAAGCAACAGGCAACCTGAAAACTAATTGTTGAAAAGAACAGGAATAAATGTTTGACATACATCACTGCGTTTATAGTGAATTGAACTGCAATAACTGATGAGCTCAAGTCTTGATATAAATTTCTTAAATAAATTATTTTTGCCATGATTTATTGAGAACCACCCCTATATTTACAACAGAACCTGGAGCACAAACCTTCATACTTCTCCGCTATTTACTAATTGAAGCACTCGTACGAATCCCACATTCCCTCAAAAACCGACTGAAGCGGCAGAATTTTGTTCTTCCAAACGTTCTCTCAAACATTTTGCGTTATATTTACATCACTGGCGTGTCTAATTAGTTTATTGTAGAAATGATGTTGTGATGATGGTTTTTGAAAATAGCAAAGGAAATCCTTTTTACCCCCCCCCTCATGTTATTAGCCTGACCAAAGAAGCAGTATAATCCAGTGAATGACTGAAGCCTAATGTAGGAATAAAGTAAAGTGTGCAGTTGGTTGAATAGGTGATAAATCCTTCCCTATGAGTCCCAGAGGACGCAGCATTTGTCCTCGTTTATTACACCCTTCCTGCCTGCATTTACCTCCACTGTTGATTACCAACTGTTTTGTCACTCTAAATTCCCATTTAATTCTCTGCAGGCAACACCCTTTTCCTCTCTATTGTATGCTTCCCCCGTTCTCACCAAGCACTCCATGCCCTGCCTCTTAATTAGAACAGTTGGTGTTTATGTGGAAGCAAACTCATCTCCCCCTTGTGACATGATGTAGTTCATGTCTGCATTGAACAGAAGGACCAATTTATGGTTTAGTGCTCAGCTTTCGTAGATGTGTCACACATGTTGAACGCTGTGCTACTAATTTTGGCTCAACCACATTAAAACGTTGCTTTTTAAGCAATAACATTAGGGACTGAGCTACAGAATGGACCAGTTTAAAGGAAATTGAAATTTCCTTTAAACTGGTCCAGTTTAAAGGAAATTTCCTTTAAATTTCCTTTAAACTGGTCCTTCTGTTCAATTGAAATTGAACAGAAGGACCATAAATTGGTCCTTCTGTTCAATGCAGACATGAACTACATCATGTCACAAGGGGGAGATGAGTTTGCTTCCACATAAACACCAACTGTTCTAATTAAGAGGCAGGGCATGGAATTGAAAGCGTGAAGGTGTAAATTGTTATCTTTACTTTTAGAGTTTCCCACAGTGCTGAATTTTTAAAATGGGGGGTTTGTGGGGTGAGTATTAGTTTACAAAACACTTAAACCTAGCTTACAGCTAGCCTGGAGATGGCGAGGCAACCGTACACCTAGCTTACAGCTAGCCTGGAGATGGCGAGGCAACCGTACAGCTAGCTTACAGTTAGCCTGGAGATGGCGAGGCAACCGTATAGCTAGCTTACAGCTAGCCTGGAGATGGCGAGGCAACCGTACACCTAGCTTACAGCTAGCCTGGAGATGGCGAGGCAAC
>CAEGAD010003289.1:0-22099 GCA_903067055.1 Poeciliopsis paucimaculata
AGATCTTCTGCTTGAGGAAACTCCAAAGGTTCTCAATAGGGTCAGAGGTCAGAGGAGGATGGTGACCACACAATGAGTTTCATATCTTGTCATACGGCACTACACTATCTGATGATTTCGTCAGCAGAGATCCTTTCTCTTTCCCATATTGCTTGAAACCTGTGGCCTGCTTAATAATGTGGAACATCCTTCTTAAGTAGATTTCCTTTAATTGAGCTCACCAGACAAACTAATCAACCAGCTCTCTGAAATTAATTATAGTGATTCAAAGAGTCCTGATACACAATACCATCTATAAATTTGATAGCACACCAAAAAATTCTACTTTTATGACACTTAAATCCAATTTGCATAATAATTTGGAACATGCTGCATATTCACATTACCTCTATAGGTTATTTACTGTGTTAAAAATGTAGTAATCTTCAAATCGCTTTAGGATTATGACAATGAAAACTCAGATAGACTCAAACAGGACTATTCCTGTTTTTTTTATTAGATTCTTGGAAAATGTCAAACATTGTGTAAGTATTTTTTTTAAGCCTTTTTAACTTTACTACAAATTATTCACTCATATCAAATTATTTCATCATAATAGTTTTTGTGTAGACTGTGAATGCATCACTCCTGTCTTGAGAATTAATAGTGGCCTTCTGTCGTATTACATTGTAAATCTTTAAATGATTCCAGGTTGGTATCGACACATTTTTTTAAAAGCAGACTTTCAAAGAGGCCCAGGGCTTGCGTAAATTAATTAATTAGTCATGTCTCACTCGTTCTTTTTAATGACAGCACAATATTTGGCTGGACAGTCTAGCTCACCGGTCCCCAGACTCCAGCCCTCCACGCCTGTGGAGGTGGACATGTGCCCAGATTACAGGGCATGTAGCTCTCTGGGGGGGCTCCGGGGCAATTGGACAGAGACTGATGGCCGTACTCGTAGTTGTCGTTTTCCACGTGCACCTCGCTGCAGGAGACAAGACGCTGACGATAGCCCGGACCACAGCTCACCGAGCACTAGAGGAGAGAGACATAACCACCGGCATGAAGAAAGGGCAGCATTTCTCAACAAACTTAAAAGTCGGAGTAGAAAAACGAGAGCGAATTGGGACAGAGATGCAACATCGGCTCACCTCTGTCCACTCCCCAGTGATCCAGATTAGCTCACAAGCCTGTGTGTTGCAGCTCTCCATGTCTGGCGGTCTGATCTGGTTCACGCAGTACATTTCGTGGACCTCATGATTGTTGTAGTCAACGCACTGCAATGTTCTCCGTCGATGGCCCGATCCGCAGGACTTACTGCACTGTTGAGGAAACGGGACGGAAAAGACACGGCGTAACATCGAGATTGTTCCACTATTGGTGGGACAAGAGAAAGTAAAGTAAGAAGGAAGGAGCAAGATGAATTAGTTTGTGCTTTTATCACACAGAACAAACAGAGAAAAATGTCAAAGCAAACGATCAAAGAAGAGGGAAAAACAATGGGTGAACAATAAAAATATTACTAAAGTATATGTACCAGAAATACAAAACAGTATTAAAGTATTACTGGTCACCAGTATTAAAGCATACATATGTTTTAAGAAAGTTACACTTCGAAACAGCTTAAAGGTTCCCTTAAACTTGCCACTCTGCTTTAACGTCCTTTTTCAAGAGACCAAACAGGAAGTGTCCATTAAATTTAAAAAAAACATTTTTTATGGCATGGTACATAGAACACCCTGCGACTCCCCCACTTGTTGCTGCACACTTTTGGTAACTGGCCAAAAGAAAAACCCTACACTCTGCCCCCCTATTCACAATCAACACAAATCAGGATTGTTTGGAAATAGCCCGGAGGGTGAAAGAAAACATGACGGAAACTAGAGGAATGCCACCCATGACTCTAATTAAGGCAATGCAGCTTTAAAACTACATTTAAAACTACAGTTGGCAAGCATTGGTATTTATTATTTAATGTGTTCAAACTTGTGTCTCAATTGCCAAAGCGGAAAAAGCAAAATGGAGAAAGAAAACTGCACATTGCTTCAAGGAAGGTGGGATAAAGACACAAAACCATCAAAATACAAAAATATGATGATTTATCAAAATACGGAAGCTGTTTGAAAGCCTGGAGTAAAAATGTATCCAGGCTGAAGAGAAAGTCAAACATTGTGACATTTCAGTCTTTTACAGCCTTCTACTTGAAGCATTCCAGCTGCGCCAGACGCATCGCCATGGCCACATCCTGCTGCAGCAGCTCCTCGTCACTCCTGTAATGTTGAACCCTGACAACTGGAAGAGCTGTGTTTAGTTGTGTTGACGGGCACAACGGTGTCAGTACAACTGTCACTAAGACACGCACACGTTACGTTAATTTGTCACAGAGCTTCCATCTACGGGGACAAAATCAGATTTAAAGAGGAAGGAATAAAACTTATACTGGTCCTTGAAGGTTCGGCTCCCGAATTTCAGGAATTCGGGAATTAATTGGGACCAAAAGGCTGGAACTTGCACACTCCTCTCATTGCTAATTAAGCTCTGTTTTCAGAAACGCAGTTCATGCTGCTTCATGATCCAAATCCGACATCAAGTGAACTTGATGAAGAGGAAACTGCGTCTGAACTTTCCTTTTGAAACGACCAAAGCCTGCGGCGTACAGAAAGTGAGTTTAGCTGAGGGAAAAAAATGGTGTTCTTCAACTCTTCAAACTAATTGCACTTTTAATATCAGAAGTTTTAAAGGGAACAACGTGCATGAAAGCACTGGAGAAGAGAGGAAGAGCTGTGGGAAAACTGAAGCAGTCTGAGGCATAACCCAAAAAAGGCTCTGCCTGGAGACCCAAAACCAGCAGGGGTCCCCCAAGAACTTTTGAATTCTCTCAGTTTTATAACTTTACTTTGTATCTCAAGAGCCTGCTTTTTAAGTACATTCAGTGGGCTTAAAATAGCAGAATTCAAATGGCTTTACATTATTACAAATATAAAGAAGATATTTCTTTCTGCAGATTTCCTTCAACCAGTCGACTGGCGATGTGCAGCAACATGTGGGGGAGGGACAGTCCTGCACTAAACTTATGCTTCAAATAGGCAGAGAAGACTCAGGTCTTTTTACTTTTGCATTGTACTTTAATTCAGTTCACATGTCAGCAGTCATGACTGATTGCTGTGTTTTACTCATTTCTGCTTTTTGTGTTTGTGCTAGCATTTTGCATATTGTGCTAGTTATCAAATCAATTTCAACCATTAATTGCCAATTTACCTCAGTCACTTTTAAGCACAATCACACAAAGTTGGCCCGGTGTTGTAGTGCTAGACCGCTCTCGGTCTCGATCGCTGAGGACTCGGGGTTTTATTTCAAGACCAGTCAAGACCACTGTCTTATATCGCTAAACTTACAGCATACTGTCCAGTTTATTTGTTACCATGTCTGTTTTCATTGGATGCAAAACGCACCGATTAAAATTCAAGCATTAACGTGACTTACCAAATATTACGTGTTTCCGTTACTCCCCCTCCCGTTGCCCACCTTTCACTCGCACGCGGCGCTCCCAGACATGCGCAGTGGGTTTCTTTGAGCGGAAGAAGATGTCTGACTGATCGTCAGTCATAGAATGGCCCTCCATAAATCATAAGAAATCCGATGGCGACAGCTAATTCAGCAGCGCTTCGCTTTCACAGACGGTGAAACGACGACGTCTAACTACGTCTAACCTTTTTACGTCACTTAGAAAAGAAGCTCAAAGAAAGGTAAGCAACGTTGACGTGATGCTAGCAAAGCTAGCTGTACACAGACACATAAGCATTTGTGATGGGGGAAAAAAAGTCACTCACTGCGCTAAATTATTGTGCCGAGGTGTTGACTAACGTGTCGCATATATGGGACAACACTGTGTCCAAAAGTCTGCAATATAGTGATGTGACGTTCACGAGTCTTCTGAGCTTCTCTTTACTGAGAAGATAGGACTGGAGCCATTCTTTGTTCTTTTAACGCTCTGCGTACACTGCAGTAGCTATCATTATTTTTATTTAATCATACACATTGATATTTATTTATTTATCAAATAAATAAATAAAACACAAGGAACGAAAGAGCACGGAAAGCATGCGCATTGCTCTTTGATTGTTGTCGTTCAAAGTGGCCCATGATGAGAACAGTCATGGTGAGCGTCTTGTGCTTGATTACTTCTTAGTTCTTTGGTCAGTGTTCATAGTTCAGCGTTGTTTACCGTCAGGGCATTGCCTCAATTGCTGTGTTTAATGGTGCAGACAGTGGTGATTTATGACATGAATGATATAAGCAAATGCCCAGGGCATTATCTTTTTAGATAAGCAGAACAAAGAGTTTGTTCTGCTTTTAATATTGGTTGAATTTATTTCAGCTCCAAGTATTTAATATCTAGGTGTTTTTATGGGAATGTGAATCTTTCAGATCAATTGGATTAGCAATTTTAATCATATTTCACATTTTATTGCGTCATGTAGCGCGGGGCACTGGTCTTGGTCTTGACTCGGTCTTGACTTGGTCTCGGACCCTAAAAGTCTTGGTCTCACCTTGGTCTCAGGTTAGGTGGTCTTGATTACAACACTGAGTTTGCCCCACCTTCCTGATTCTACCTAAAGCGAGAAGTCTATAAAAAAATAACCCAATCTTCTCCATTTATACCCTGACTTTTACCCAACACCCATTGAAAATAGGTACAAAGGAAGTTAGGAAGGAAGGAAGGTAGGAATGATAGACAGATGGTTGGATGAGCCAACTGTGCCATTTTAAGTAAATATAAAGTATAGAGTATGTCTTGAGAATGAAAGTAGCTTGCACTGTTAAACTTTGAGTTGCCTAATGCAACTCAAAGTTTAATGTTGTAAAAAGAAAAAAAAAAGAAGTAAAGTTTGGAAATGTTTCCTTGACCCAAATGTCAGTTATTTAAACTTATATCATTTATGTTATTTAAAAGTAAGCAAATTTATAAATCTTTGTCTGATTATGTCCTTAGTAAAATAAGTCAGCTCTTATAATCAATAATCAATTGATTTAATCAAATACTGTTTCATTTGAAGTGATTTTTAAAGAGGGTACTTCTTGCTTCAACTTGAATAAGGCTGAAGCAATGCCACCATTCATTCACCTGGGTTTCAGTAAAATTATTATTTTTTTAATAATGACATCACCCGCAGCCCGTATCACTCCAACTTCCAACTGTGCAGCTCTGTCACATATTTCTAAACTTGGGAAAGTTTAAATGTTTTCCTCCAATGTATTTTGGGACTCTGTGTTCTGTCTCTCTCTCTCTCTTTTTTTTTTTTGAGAGGAAGAAAAAAAAACAAAACCCACTAGGGGCTTCGCTGCCTCTACCCTCCCCTCTTGTCTTTCTCTCTGGCCTCCAACGGGAGCAGCGACTCAACTTCAGTACATTCATCCAGTGCCAGGTAAGGCAGCGCGGGCCACGCTGCATGTTTTGACTTACAGACTGGATTGTATGAAACCAGCAGGCATTAGCTCCGACTCACCGCCTGCCAGTCCCCTTCTCTCCACCGGTAGCGAGCGGGACAGTCCGCGACGCGGCAGCTCTGGCTGGACGGCGGACGAGAGCGCTGGGCACAGCCGGTCTCTGAGGGGCTACGGCGGTCTCCAACCTGACAGAAAACCTCCCTCCGCTGAACTCCGTCACCGCATGAGGCTGAACACTGAAAGCAGGAGAGGTAAAACCTAAGCCACAAGAAGTATTTCATTAACTGTGGGAACAATGGGGTTCAATTTAACTCGGTATCTATGGCGACAAACAAAGCCTTTTGAGTTTTTCTTTTAAGCTAACTCTTTTCCAAAAATTTTTGCTTTTGCATTTTGAAAAAGAAAATGGTAATCTATAAGATGAACCTCTACATCAGTATTTAAATGCAACTTTATTACATTTTCGATAGGGTTTGCTTTGTAACCATAGAATTGTGTATCTTGTAATTCAATGTTGTATGGGTTCTTTGAAATTTGTTTTGCTATTCATTAACTTACTCATATTGTGCCATTTCTGTGAAGACTGAATTTTTACTCTGTCTAGTGTTGCGGGCTTATAATAGATATAATTTATATAAATTCCAACAGCGATAAATAATGGTGTCATCATGTATTTAAACTTTAAAAAATTTTTTCCCAGCTATACAGTTTGTTTTTGGAGGGTAATACACATTTCTCTTTGCACCATTTTCCAGATATTAATACTAAAAGAGGTGAATTTATATAGCATCTTTCTTGTCATACTGACCAGACCACCTAAAGCACTTTACACTAGAGCCCCAGTCGCATTCATGTGTACTGAATGCATACACCAACATGCAGATGTTGGGCAACAATCATTACAGAAATAAAAGGTGAAAGTCTCATTACTGTTCTTTAAAGTTGAAAACTTTTGCATGAGCCTACACACTACATGTAGTGTCTCACAAGTCATATTAAAGGGGTGGTGTTGGGTATTTTCCAGGCGCATAATGCCATTCTATAGCAAAATAAGGTAACTATGTAACCTTTAGTTATAAAAATGCTGTGAATATATATAACAATACATTAAGGAAATTTGACTATGCCTTGAAATTTGCCTCTTGCCCTAAGAAGCTCCTGTTCTTCCCAACACTCCCCCTTTAGGCTGTCACAACAATGCTCCTTCATTATGCCATTTACAATCATTGGACTGAGAAGCAGTTAGTATGACGCAGTTCCATCAGGTGTTTGCTAATTGCTGCTGCTGAGTTAGAGAGGCCTGGTAGAGGAGTGGTACTCTGTGAGGCGAAAGCCCGCCTATTTCCTATTGTGGAAATAGGCGGGGATTAGTGAGAGCAAGCATTTAGGCACCCCTGAATGGCTGCCATAAGATATTCAAGGTTTTCTAAAACATGTATGAAAGAATCAAAAGCAACACTCCTTTGCATGATGTAAAACACAAAAAGTAAATTTTACATAATACCCCACTTTAAAATTTCAAACGTCAATTTATTTTATTTAGATTTTATATGTTTTTATTTTCTTTTTACAAAATATCTGAAAGGTTTGGTGTGCCTTTGTTTTCACTTCCCTCTTATTCAGTGTGTAGAACCAGCTTTTGCTGGAATTAGCTGTGTATAAACATCAATATTCAAGTATTTCCACAGATTCCTAGTTGGCATTCTGGTACCGGAAAATGGTTTGAACTAAACGATTCCATTGTAGTTCTGGTTGTGTGTTCAGGGTTGTCGCTCCACTGGGGGACAAACCTTTACACTTGCTACTTCAAACTCTTTTGAAGCTTCCAACAGGTTTTCACTCCAGATTGTAATATACGTAGCTCCATCTATCTTCATATCAATTCTAACTAGTTTCACAAATTCCTACTGATTCTAGACAAAGTTCTGTGAAATGTTCAAAACTTGCATATTGTTTTGTAAGCTTAAATTGCTTAAAACCTCCTTACAACCCCCACATGCTCCTCCCCCTGACCTGCATGCTGTGTTCCCCCAGTCTCCATGATGCTCTTCTCTAATCTTCCCTAACAAACCTCTGGGGCCTTGGATTAAATTACACACAGATGGGCAAAATTTCAACATAACTTGAGTGCTTTGCTTGTTACAATGTTTTACTTTATTTTTAATTTAGGGTTAAACAGTGAGGGGGTTGAATGTTTTGCAAAAAATAATAATAATAAAAAAAAGAAGTACAATGTCCCTTCCTTTTCAAAATTACATGCTGTACTTTGTGTTGGTCAACACATGCAATCCCAGTAAAATCTCTTGAATTTTGTGTTTATGACATGTCAAAAGATGAAAAGGTTAGCATGAATACTTTTTGCAAGACACCGCCATCCGCCTTCCAGCGCTTTGATTGCTCCCATTTACTCCGGGCATGCGTGCTGCTCCACAGCTGTTTTGAGGAGAAGCACATCCTCTCTTGACGTGTGCACAGCACTTGTGTGTCACCGCCTTGAGCGATGGCGTGAATTCAGAGGGAGAGGGAGGGAAGGAGGGAAATGGGCGGGAAAAAATGGAACAAGCACAATGCCGACACCCAGGTGCAATCTGTTAGTTTGTCTGGGAACGTGACGTGAGAGAATGGCCTCTTGCAGAAACGCCGAAGTAAAAACACAACATGTGGTTTCCATTGCGGAGGCACAGGCTCCAATGAGGCAGAGGATAAAAGGGACAGAGAGGAAAGGAAGGTGAGGGGCAGAGGAAGAGAAAATACAGAGTAGGGTAGATTTACTTTGGCTGGACTTGAGATCAAAGAGCCTGCACTTCCCTCCAGCTGTTCAACTGTCTGCGCTAAAGTGTCACAGCCTCAGTCTTCAAGCCCTCTGTTTGCCTTTGCCCTCGGCCCACCGCGCTGTGATCTGCAAAGGCACCCTGTCCTAGTTAGTGGTTGTGTTTAAATGCTGTCAGGTTGCGCTGCACATGTTTCACACACACGCAGACAGAGTCGCAAAAAAGCTGGTTGGCATTAAAAGTGTAAAAGAGCAACAGGGAACAAGGAGGGGCTGACATGTCTGGCAGCGTGAGAACCAAAGAGAGACGGGCGCCGTACCTCTCCCCAGCCGCCAGTCTTCCACTTGGGGCACCTTCCGCCTCGGCATCGCCTCTGCCTGCTGGGTTTGGGGGACGAGTGACGACAGTTTTCGTCCGGGATGGAGCGGCCGGACCCAGTCACGCAGCTCACCTTACGGGATTTCACACCTCTTCCACAGGAGGCCGAGCACTGCAGCAGGTGGAGGAGGAGAGCAATGGAAATTAGAAGTTGTTCTTTGTGTTTAACCCAATAATAAACACCAAACTAATGGAGATCTCAGGATCAACAGAATAAATAGGATAGACTTTTATTTATTTATTTATTTTTATTGCGTATGGGGGGAAAAAAACGAATAAAAAGGTAAGTCCAATGCCGACACGCGCCCTGTTCACCCAGTAGCAGTTTTTTCACGTCCGGGTTCACCGAGTTATTGAAGGTCTAACTCAGTGTGACAGGCAGAGGCACACACACACACACACACACACACACACACAGTAGGGTTACAGGAGGGATTGGCATTGGGATTGACTGTGCTCAGAAAACCTGGAAGGGGGCGTTTCACATTGCGGATGGATAAAAAGCGACAGGCTCAGGGTTGAATGGGTGCACAGCTCAGCGTGCAGCTCTGTCCAGACTGGACCGTACTGGACGGGGAACTCGCCACAACCTCTCACCTCGTTCAGGAAGGAGGAAAGGTAGGACGATTTTGAGGGAAAAAAAAAAAAACTAGTTGAAACTCATAGCTTTTTTGTCCTGAAGATAAAAAAAATAATTGTATTGTGCTATGTTTGTTCAAATTTAGTGCAAATTTATTGGTAAACTGTTATTTTTTCATTGAATAAAGACATACAAAATGTGCAATAAGTAGATTGTTTTAAAGGTGCACTTCAAACTTTAATAAAAATGTTTTTGACAATGTGGCTTACGTCTTTTTGTGTGTGACAACTTTTAGTAAATGGCAGTGCAGAGTAAAAGGAGGACTGTTTTGTTTTTTCTCTCTCCTAAAGTGAAAATATGAAATGGTCCACATTAATAAACCCCAAAGGTTAGTTTTAGACTTGGCAGCAGACATTTCTTTTCAATCAATGTGAAGATGTGAAATTTATCCTTTCAGTCAGAATCTAACAGAAAAAAGAGGGACCAGTGGTTGAGAGAGGATTTAGCTCATCGAGTTATTTACGGCCCATTTCATACCACCGAGGTTGGGGCTCTGTTCAGATGCGACGTCACGCCTTTCACTTTTTTCCCCCCCTTTTTTGCAATTGTGCAAATTTAACTCGTTCATTAGGCTTCTGTTCTCCAGCTGGGTAACAAACTGCTACATTTCTTGTCTTTTGTATTTCTATTCAGAAAACTTTTCTCAAATATGATCTGGTAACAATAATGCTACATTTCTTGCAGACTTCCGCATGTGATGAAAGAACAATGGTCTAAGAAGGGGACCAAAGTCAGTTAACGGTGACCTTTGACACTGCCCTTTTTCCAGTCTCTTTCACAGGCTCACACTGAGGTCCGAGTCACCAGTACACAGCAGACCAGAATAATGAGGCCTAGCGAGTTCAAAGCCACGCTTGCGCCACAATGCATCATAGAAAAAGCGTCGGTGCGGCCCTTTGAGTGACTGAGCGCAGTAAATGAGTTCTGAAGTGTGACAAAGCAGGACAGATTCATCTGGATGGAAGTGGTTTTCAACACCTGATGTAGACGTTAATGTGAAGGGGGGGAAAAAAACGAGCGTCAAGTTGAGTTCAGCCATTTGTGAATTTTCACTTTCACTGCTTTGTAGAATTTTGGCTTCTCCTATTATTTTGGTTTAGTTTTGATCTGGGTATGTTTTGTTTTATGGCAACAAAGGAATGTTTGAGGTAGGTCAACATCATTTAATTCTGGACTTTTGAGGTGAGGTTCTGTTAAAAGGTTGTAGGCAGTTAATAAATTATTTGCTCTGGTCAACAGGGCAGTATAAACCCAGATTAACTGAACCTGGGTGAAGGATGAAGCAGATGGCTAATCCAAGAGGGGTCTAAGAGAACTTTAAACATAAAAATGGTTTATCTAAATACTATTTGACTCTTAAGCCAGTTACACAGTAGTCAGTTATTTTTACAGGAAAAGTAGATAAAAGAGGTGATTTTCTGGGGTGAGACATACTGAGAATTGCTCATTAATAGTCTTTATATGTGCTAAAAGAAAAAGCACCATAGCAGTTTAAATTAATGTTGGTTCATTGATTTCAACACTACCAGTTTTCTATTGAATTACTGAGACTGGTAACTCCGTGTTGCTTCACACAGGAAGACCACCAGTGATCTGCTGTTTAATAATAATTTGTTTTTGTGTAATTTGCCCAAATCAAATGTGACAACAGGTTAAATACCATCAAACTGTTGTAGCATAAACTTGACACTGGAGATTGGATTTATTTTAAGAAATTAGAAGTGCACTTTGTTCTTGGCTCCTCTCAGATTATCCACTAGCTCCAGCTTTCTGAACCATCTAATCTGGATTTACACTACATGACGACACCAAGAATGTTAGGACATTAACTGTTTATCACCTTTAACCAGAACCTCACTAACGATCCCGTATCATACCTTTAGCCCACGTTTTCAATTCAATTGTTTTTCAGTTTCCGTTGCTCACTGTTCATGACAGGAGATTTATTGTTTATTCAAATAAGAATGAAATAAAACGCCTTGAATAGTACCTCTATTTCACTTTAATCATGACCTTTTCTGGAAATGCACAGAAATCCAACAAAAATCATAAAAAATTAAATACTGACAAGCATGATAATAAAGGAACAATAAATACAAGTAATTACATAAATATACAGAAAATAAATTTGCAACAGACTAATACTGCCATTTGCGAATGAAAGACATTAAATATACTTATTTTAAGAGCCTGTTAATTTTGGGTTTTAGTAGTGCTGTTTGCACCAAGTACCGGACTACAAACCAAACTGCACAGACGAAAAATTTTAATGGGGAACATTTAAAAATCCACTGCGATTTCTTAGTAATTCTGCCTAGATGTTGACTTTTTGCCTCTTAGCAATCACACATGGGAGTCATTGAAACAAATAGTTCTCATTAGCAAATGATTGTTAAAAAAACTACTCACAGCTGTGTTAACAGGCCCTTAAAATAAAGTGGGATGTCAGTACAGACATTTATGGCCAGGAGTCAACCAGGTGGGCTGTAAGCAAAGTTTGTCCCTAACCACAGATTCTGGACCGTCGCCATTCCCCTCCAAGACAGAAAAGTTTGCAAACTCAAAGTGGAATATGAAGAAAACCTTTTAGATCTGTGTTTAGGGCCATCACCTGCATTGGATAGCCCCAACAATGAATCCTTAATCTTAGCGGGCCACGTTCGCTCCGGTGCGAGGGATGACAAAAGATGGTGCACAGAGAGAGCAATCACAACCAAGACTGAGGTAGACACATTAGATCGGCTCACAGTAGGAGCTCTGGATACAAAACACCAATAGCCACCCCTGTGGTCACAGGAATTACATGTTTTGAAGCACAACATTTAGCAATTTGTTCTAAATGGTTTAGCCGCACACCGTATTTGACTGACAAGTAATGGCAACGTTCAATCGGAACTGTGAGACAATTCAAACTGACTGCTCTTTGCATTTAGCTGTCAGTGCATAAACTGCACCTGGAAAGAAACAAAATTACAGAACAGGCAGCATCAAACAGCGTTGCACCACAAGGAGAACCAAACAAAGCAAAAAAAAAAAAAAAGAAAGTGATGATGTCCATAACTTATCCCTTATTTGGCAAAAAGCACCAAGGAAGAATACACTATCGTTGTCTGATGGCTAGTTGAGTCGTGTCGCGTTTCAAGTGAGGTATTATGAGGCGTAACACAGGATAATACATTTTGAATTTCCTGGTACTTACTGTACAACGCAAACATCAACTAAAATATATAAAACACTTGCATCAGGCAATATTTGGGGAAATATTTTTCAAAAAAATAAAAAAAAATTGCCCACACTAAGAAAACCTGGAATACAAAGATTGTAATAATTTCCAGAAACTCAGTGAGACACGTTATTTTACAGTCCTTGCACAGCAGTTGTTTGTTGTAAAGCACTGATAGGGAACATTTTAGGCACTTCAGTGTTGACGAGAACTTAGGACATATCTTTTCGATTTTGGTTGTGTGAAGCAGTTGTGAACAATCAGTGTGTTACTGAAGCAGACAGTAGTCTCAAGAATCCCAGTACAGAGGATAAAAGTGAAATTCTCATGGGAGAATCAAGCTAAGCTACACCCAGTTTTGAGAACACATTGGTTAGCGTCAATGCAGTGGGTTGTTTCCATCAAACAACCCACATTAGCTAAAACTAACTAGCAGTGGGTGCTTCAAGGTGTGGAACCCACTAGTTCCTTTCTAACCCATTCTAACCCTTGGTGTATCGATGCTACGTATGTTCAGTCTCAGCATATGTCAACACGACAGATCTAAGGCTTAATAAAGGTGAAAGTTAGCGTACGCTCAATTGTTAGCTGTGGCGCTCTCGATGAGCATTCCCCTTAAATTACTGAAAACTTTACTCGTACTTAAAATAAACACTGGATTACCCTTATTTACACTTAGTCTTGCAACAAAATTCAGTGTACATTGTGTTTGGTTTTTTTTCCAATCTAACAACCGTAATGTTATTCTGCTAACTGCATGTTGAAATGGAAGAATATATAGTTGCAAATCTTCTGTGGCAAGCAGCTTCCTGGATCTAATCCAAAGATAACTATACACACAGTACAAATTAGAGATTACAAAAAGTCTGGAGAGCTGAAGGTGTGCACTAATCTGATCTAAAATATCAAATCAACGTCCAGATCAAGTCGTTTCGAATGATGTGTATGAAAGAAACTAAATTCAGTTTTCTATCTCTGCTATTGGCTGACAAATAGAAAATAAGAGCACTTTGTGTTTAACTTGCCTTATATGATGAAAATTTGCTCTTGAATGTTTGGTTCTCTTGAGTAGTTAAGCTATTGTCCCATGAGAACTTCTCCATGTTCCTCTAAACTATGCTGGCTCTGACTGTCCTCTGCTGCAGATGCAGGCGTTGAGAATCATTACATACAGATCCATTTATAATAACCAACTCAGCAGAAGATGCGTACATAAACTGTAAAATAAAGTGCCTTGTTATGATTAGTAACTTTGCTAAAAACCCTCATGTGCCTTAAGACAAAAAACAAAAAGGTTTATAAAACAAATAGTACACAAAGAGTTTAGTCCACTTGATATCCTATGTTTGCTTCTGCTGATAACACTAAATAACTCTTATAGCTGTGTAAAAGACGCCTTGTGCTTGAGGATTATGAACCATTCTTTGCATAATAAAGAATAGGCATCTATGGTGTTTTCCTGATATACAAAATGGTCATAAGTATTTGCATATGAACAGTGATTGGCTGAATGAATACAAAGAGTCCTTCAATTATTGAAGTTAATAGTATTTACATAAATTAAAGAGAAACAAAAATAAATTATCCGTAAACCAATATTTTACTGCATCATCTCTGTGAAACAAGAGATCCTGATGTTTTTAACTAAAAGCTCAGAGATTTTAGTAATGTAGGAAATGCTGTCTTGTTCGTATGGTCACAGCTATCTCCAAAGCGTGTCGTTTCAGTTTTTTGGGGGGTTTTTTGGCACGTTGCGTGTGAGGATGTCTCATCGTTTAAGTGCAATAGAAGTAATGTTCTAAGTGTTTTTGAAGAAATGCTAAGCAATTGACAGAGAGGAATCCAGAAGTGGAGTCATAACCCCCCCCCCAAAAAACCCTAATATCTCTGTGCAGCAGCACCACAGTCATTCTGCCTCTTTAGGACTATTTGGAAAAAAAACAAAAAAAAAAACATGGATATTGTAAAAGATGTGAGTTTTTTTTTTTTTTTTTTTTTTTTTTTTTTTTATGAGCGTACCGAGCTCCATGGGTCTGTGCTCCAGTGAGGACTAGAAGGACACGGCTGAGTATTGCACTGCTCCCGATCTGGTGGCTTGTCGTGGATCTCACAGCTCAGATCGTTGAAGTGTTCTCCGTTGGGTCGCTGGCACACCACCAGCCGCGTTTTTATCCCACCGCCACAAGGTTTAGTGCACTAAAGACAACACAAACAGGCGTTTTATAATCCAAGGGCGGCGAAGTTTCTAGTTTATCAAAGCTTCAGTAATATGAAGCGTCGCCTCACCTCGCCCCAGTTGCCGTAGACCCATTGGGGACACGGGCCTGACTCGCAGGACCGTTGCTCAGTGGGTCGGTTGCGGTCCTCGCAGCTGTTGGCAGGGTAACCGTTCTCATCCTGGCAAACGACGACTCGGCGTTGGAAGCCTCCGGCACACGTGCTGGAGCACTGTGGTCGACAGAGAAAAGGTACTGGGCTCAGTCAAAGGTATTCCCAGGAATAATGTTCAATGAAATGATTTACATCATCCGCTTTACTGGACGTTTTGCTATTTATTCGGTAAATGAGAATAAGTTGGATCTTTACGCAGTGTTTCAAAAAGTTTGACACCGTTTGTGTAGTAAAAAAAAAAAAAAGCTATCCAGTCACAATGTTAATTCCATTTTTCTTAAATTTTTGAAAGAATGAAAGACATCCACATTTTCAAGCATTCTCACGTCTTAAGACAAATATTGTGGACGGCGCTACATTCGCAAAATCACTTTATAATTTTTAAATCGGCATGCAAGACGCCTCACCGCTCCCCATGGTCCAGTCCGCCACTGGTGGGAGTGGCCCCGGGCCACGTTGCTCCTGGTAATGGTGTTCGGTGAGGACGGCAAAGGTCGGGACTCGCTGGGTCGGGACGGGCACTGAGACATGGCGCAATCCTGCTCTGTGGCTGGACGATCGTCTGGATCGCACTCGTTCGCGCTCACCTCTTGGTCGCTGAAGCTGACGCACAACACCTCTCTTGTCGTCTTCCCTTGGCCGCACGTCACAGAGCACTGAGTACAACACAAACGTGCGGCGTTAGTCGACGTATTTTAGATCAAACGTCGTTTACTCATCGTTTGAGTTCAAAGATCTGGAGGCGATGAAAGACCTCATTCCTGGTTTGAACTTGTTTGTCCCAATGATTGGGAGAAGAAAAACAAAATCCAAATGGCTGCAGCTCCTTCATACAACTATTTCTAAATCTCAGGATCTTGAGGCACAGTCTATTTCTTTCTGTGTTGCTTGCAAACAGTACGGCTTTCCTGTCATCATTTAATGAAGAGCACACTACCGCATCTGATGCAGTTCAGTAATACTTTATTTATCCCAAAAGGAAAGTAAATACTGACATAACTCATACGTCATCCAAGTATCTTCAAAGAGTCACTGTGGGAAGGAAGGAGTTCCAGTAGTGGGCAGTCCTGCAACATATCCTGACTGAAGACGCTGTCGCTGTACAGCATGACATGCTAGCAGCTCTAAATTTAGGCAACAGAGACAATAGTTCATAGAACCATGTCCTAGATGGCACAATCATCTGTTGGCAGGTCTCGCTAACCCACCTCATTTGCTTTTGTCTGACCTTATTGTTAGGGAGAAACGTGTGAATTGGAGATATAGTCCCATTACGACTAATGGAGGTGATGGTTTCAAGTCTCTCCATCTGCCCTGAATCCAGGAAGCCTCCACTTCAACTCATAGTTCAGGTATTAGTTCGGCTTGGGAATGCTAATCAGCTGCTCCCGGGAGATGCATCATAAAAACTGCCCAAAAGAGAAAAAAAAAAAAAGGAGAACAAAAAATCCTTCCAGCTGCACAGCATCCATGAACCAGGGAAAATAATGGTCCAAAACAAAAACAAAAAACAATGCCTCAACCAAAATAATTATGAACAAAAGACTCCAATGTGCTGCCATTATGAGCGGCGCAATTCTGCAATATAATATATATTTATATGCCTTTGACCCTGGATGTGAATGGAACATCTGAATTCAATTATTTGGAATTAATAGTTGAATAGAGTGAATTCCTTACCCAGCTCGTAAAATGAAAAAGCCAAAATATTTGCATAAAAATTCGTTTACTGTCTGTTTTCGAAAGAAAAACCTGAAGAAGGAATGTTTCAAGTTAAACAAAAATGACAGGTCTGATCTTTCACCAGGAATACTGCTTCTCTCTAAGATAGTCCAGGCTTTCCCCCAGTGTATTATAAGCCTGGCGGGCCACCGGGCTTTTCTTGTGCTCCCACCAGGCTAAGTATTGCTCGTTTTTAAAATGTTTGCTTTTTTTTTTATGGCCTTACAGTTGGTTTTCAGGTATTAACCTTCCAATCTTTTAATAACATAATTATCAAGCAATATTTCAAAATTTCCTGTCAACTTTAAACACTTTTTTTAAACTCCAAAGCATGACAGACCACTGGATGAATGACTGCTCTAGCATCCAACCACTGGGCAAGTTTTCTGGGGGAAGCCTTGTAGTCCTTCCATAAAGCCACCTACTAAAGTTTATACATGTCACAATATTTCTCCCGACATAGCATACCGTCGGATAGCTTTTCATGAATGCACCTGGTGTTTGTCGCATATAAACTATTGCAGAATATAGTGCCAAGTACTCTGGCGAGACGAAAAGAGGCTTTTACAGTGTTATGTACCTCTGTGCACAATATGTGTGTATGTGAGAGCGTGACTATCTGTAGAACAGCAGATCTGCTTTTGGCCTCAAGATGAACTGTTTCCTTTCAGATGGTCACTGGGTATTTTTGGCTCGGTGAGATGAGTGGGTGGACATGGGGGTGCTGCATTTGTGTGCGCGGTGCACAGTGACCGGACTTGGAGCCTGACTGTATGGTATCGCCACGCCTCTGATGAGAAACATCTGTAAACAAGAACGAAGCCCCCTCGCTGCAGCCTCTCGCATCGGCTCCAGAAACTTGAGTCTCACTCTTTCGGCCTCCTGCTCAAACACACACTCACACCTCCTCTGTCCCTGCTTGCACCTCTTCTCCGGTCCACGTCGCACACTCATTGTGCTGCATATGCAGTGATTTATTGAAGTGATATTGACAAAAGGTACGAGTTCGACTGGCAGATTGTTTCTCTCATAGCAAGACATTTTTTCTGTCATGTGTGATGAAGACTAGTACTGGCAGTACTAGTTGTACTGCCAGTACAGTCAGTACTAACAAATTGGACCAACTATCAATGCCGGCCAAGTTTAGTACTTCCAGTATTAGTATCACTAGTACTGGCAGTACTAATAATACTAGCACTAGTAATACTAGTACTGCCAGTACTAGTGCCAATACTCTATAATACAGAATATATCTATAATGAATATGTCATTATAGATATATTCAAGTCTATAATGCTTGAATATAAAAATATTCAAGCATTATAGACTTAAAACAAGGTTGCATATCTTGCTGAAAAGTTAGTTTCGTCTCAATTTTATGAGTGACGACATATTTGAACTTGAAGCCAAACAAAAATTCTTGGTAAGACTTTGTGTTTTAGCAGATAATGGCGGCTTTCTTACCGCTGTCCACTCCAGCACTTTCCACTGTCCACAGGCTACAACTGTGCACACTTCCCTGGCAGGCGGTTTTGTCAGGTGCGCGCACGCCGACTCTTCTGCCACGCCACCCTGGTTGTCGCGGCAACTCACGTAGCGCATCCGCGTGCCTTTGCCGCAGCTGGCGCTACACTGTCAAGAAGAGGAAGAGGACTGTCAAGACGGCGCAAAAATGTTGAACCAACAGACGCGATGGGAAGTTCGGGAAGGGAACCAACCTGAGTCCAGGAACCAAACCTCCACTGGGTCCTGTGGCCTTGGTGAGATGGGACTTTGGTTAACGTGGGGACAGGGTGGCTGCCGGAACACTGGGCCACCTCACAGTCCTGTGAAATACGAGACACATACGCCCATTCATGCGGGCGGTTAATAAAACCGCCGTACTGTAACAACATTCGTCCCTGAAAACAAAATGGAGAGAGGCTTTTATGACAAGGCACCACTGTTAACGAGTTCGGCTCCGTTCCTTCAGCGCCACGTTTGAAAGTGGGTATGGTTCCCATCAACCTTTCCCCCCCACCTCCACCTTATCACAACAACATTATCAGGGTCTGCCCTGTCAGTTCAAACTATGGATTGTGGCCGTAAGCCACTCAGCATAAAGCCCTGATCCCTGTCATAACAGGTCATAGTGGAGTGGTATTTAGGGCTCCAATGCCCATGCTGGCGTGGTCCGAAGCTCCACCCCTAATCCACTCCCTTGTCCCTCACCTTCCGCCTTCTCCCCCGCCGCCCCTGCCCTCTGACCCCCCGTCTCTAGGAATGATGACCTTAATCAGGTCTCACAGACTCTGAGTAGACTACACATTCCACACTCTGCTTCCTAAAAGAAACAAATAGGCCCCACAGCAGTGCAAAAGGTTGCTCCACACACACTTCCTGCCACACTTATAAGCGTCTCAGTTCGACAAATCCCCGCAGGAGATCAAAACCTTTCGTGGTGTCACACTCTTTTGCACCACCTCTCGTTCCTTGTATTAAAAGTCCCCTCTTTCTATGAATGCTTCTGTCTTTTTCTTTTCTTTTTTTTTTGAGCCCCGCCGGGTGGAGAGAGCGGTGGCGGGAATGGTGGCCTGGTGGCCCACTTCATGGCTGGCTGGTCAGAATTACAACGAGGTAAGGCGACTGCTTCAGGGTCACTGGTCAGCGGTCTCTGCCGACCCAGGCACCGGAATTAAGAACTGCTGCAACTAGAGAGGGGCCTCATCCTGACTCTGCAGGATCAGCCCTCTGAAACGGGTTTACGCCCCACGCTGACCAAACAAACCTCTCATTCAGCTTAAAATACTGTATGTTTCTTTGTAGTTTTTGTTTTGTGTGTGTGTGTGTGTGTGTGTATGCGTGCGCATGTTTATGATGACGAATACAAGGTAGTGTTCTCTTCAAAATGGAGAGGAGATCAAAGGTATCTAAAACATCAAACCTAAAAAAAAAAAAAAAAACTTTTCACTATGTGACGTAGGAAAAACCTTCATAGGCAGTGGGCATTTATTGTTCAGATATCCATCAAAATTGAACATTTCCAACACAATTCATACTGTAAATAACTTGCTTTTCAGATCAGTAAGAATTTTAATTCGTTTTCTGGAGAAAAAGTTTGATCTAAAATTTGTTTTTCTAAATATTTGAAATGAATCGCTTTTAGTGTTTCTAACAAATTGGACCAACTATCAAAAGGTTCGCCCTGGTGTCTGGCCGATTAGGATCTCAACGATCCCCGAAAACCTAAAGTAAAACGAAAGTTACGTATGCAACTACGGTTCTATGAATCCCGGATGACCGCCAGAGGGCGGTGCTGAAAGCACTGAATGTTCCTTTCGCGCATGCGCCGTTCGAGCAATAATACCAGCAGAGTCACACCTGTGACATATCAGATGATCAATCAGAGGCTACATAGCATGACGTCATCCGATGCTCTGTTTCTACAGAATCTTCTCGCAAAATGCAAGGATTCCGAGTGACAGAGAATCTCTCGCGGTCATCCGGGATTCATAGAACCGTAGTTACATACGTAACTTCCGTTCTATTTCATCCCTACTGACCGCCAGAGGGCGGTGCTGAAAGCACTGAATGACGAATACCAGCGATGTCACAAGGAATCCTGAGCACCAACCTCACTGAGAAGGCCCAGAAGACCCTTGTAAAAGAACCCGGTCCAGAGGATGAGAGGAGGCAACATTCACATTGTAAAACCTAGTGAATGTGCTCGGAGAAGCCCATGACGCAGCAGCACATATAGCTTCCAGTGGAACCCCTCTCAAGGCGGCCCAGGAAGTGGAAACGTTCCTGGTAGAGTGTGCCTTCACGCTGACTGGCCGGGGGTGGCGTCCCGCAGCGTAGGCGTGGCAGATGACAGCCACAATCCAATGGGAGAGACGCTGTTTGGACACAGGACAACCCGACCGAGGGCCTCCATAGCACAAGAACAGCTGGTCCGAGCGTCTTAAAGCAGCAGTGGCCGCAAGATAGGTTGCCAGCGCCCTCACTGGGCAC
Source organism: Poeciliopsis paucimaculata (assembly GCA_903067055.1). Taxonomy (NCBI): domain Eukaryota; kingdom Metazoa; phylum Chordata; class Actinopteri; order Cyprinodontiformes; family Poeciliidae; genus Poeciliopsis; species Poeciliopsis paucimaculata. The sequence goes on from CAEGAD010003289.1 coordinate 20,549, forward strand.
AGTAACTCAGAATCATCACCAGCGTCCCCTGAGATGGGCCGAAAACGCGCCAATCTCAACGGCTGGTTACAATGAGAAGGAGAAAATACCTTAGGGGCAAACGCCGGGTTCGACCACAAGGTAACGCCAGAGCCATCCAAACACCACCGGAGGCATAAGGGGCTGACAGAAAGAGCATGTAGCTCACTGACCCTCTTAGCAGATACGATAGCCAACATAAAAACAGTTTTACATGACAACCAATTGAGGTCCGCCCGAACCAAAGGCTCAAATGGAGGGCGGCACAGAGCAGTGAGGACCAAGGACAGGTCCCAAACTGGTGCTCGCGGGGCCACTGGAGGGTGCAGTCTACGAGCACCACGCAAAAAAAGAGAAGCGAGATTATGGCTCCCCACTGTACAGCCATCAACCTCAGCATGACAAGACGATATAGCCGCTACATAGACCTTAAGTGTTGAAGGAGAGCGGCCCTTATCAAGAAGGGACTGAAGAAACTCCAAAATAGCGGGAACCGCACAGGTATCCTGAAGGGACGCCGAAAGGGCAAACATGAGGTGCGCCAAGGAATTGCCAAGGCGCCAGCACGCGCTCTGGCATTATATGCTTTACAGAGAAAACCATCCGTAATACGACATTGAGCCCGCGGGCACCGAACATCATCACGCAGGGCCTCATCCGGGGACACAATGAGCGAGGCGACAGCAGATTAGACGGCAGGAATACTGCCGTAACCGACTCCTGCATAGCCGCCAACACTCGACCATCGGTGGAGAGACGTGAAAAGGCCCTAGGGTCCCACCAACAAGCATGCAACTCCCTGAGGTACTCCTCTGATGGAGGGACAGAAAAGGGGGTAGGGGCTCATCCGCGCCTGAAAAAAAGCACTGCCAGGAGCGGACTCAGTCACTTGAGGGACATCCAGCTGCAACTGCATCAAGGCCATACGCATGATGTCCTGCATGGAACTGTCACCAGAGCCACTAGCCGCACTCTGAGACGAAGAGCGTGAGCTGGTCTCCGAAGCGCGGGACGACTGTGCCTCCTCCTCCTCATACTGAAAGTGAGAGGCAGAGGCAGCCAAAGACAGTACATCCTCCTCCACAGCCAACTCTGGCATAGGTGGGGAAGAGAACCCAGCCACGGAGGCATCCACCATCTGAGGTGCCTGAAGAATGGATTTCATCTCTGCCAATTCTGCAGACAAACGCTCAACCTTTGTGGAAAGACCCTGGTCAGATTTAGCTCGCCTCTTCTTAGGAGGAGCCACAGAGGCTGCAGGTCTCGGTTCTGCGCTTAGAGCGCCTAGCAGTGGCCACCTGCCCAGAAGGTGGAAGGTCACCCCCACACTCCGGGCGCACCTGGGCCAGACGAGCAACTTTCACAGCTACATGGGACATGTTGCAGTTCATGCAGGGGTTGCCTGACAGGGCCTGACGCTGCCGGGGACCGAAATCCAAAAACTGGGAAAGGGGGCAAAGGGGCACCCGTCACCAAAGTAATAACAAGCCGCTCGTAAGGTCGGCTAAAATTGGGAGAGGGGGCGAGACGCAA
>CAEGAD010003310.1:0-31617 GCA_903067055.1 Poeciliopsis paucimaculata
TCTATCTATCTATCTATCTATCTATCTATCTAAACACCAAACTAACTGTCTCAAACTAAATAACCACTATCCAAACTGCTATCCAAACTATCTAAACTCTATCCACTCTCTCAACTGACAGCAACTCGCCTTCAACAACCCACATTTTGAATGGAGCCTGTGGGGTTTATAAAGCTGTCAAACCCCGCGCCAAAATCTGAGCCACTTCCCGAAGCAGTCACGTGGTACAGCGAGGCTTCAGACGTCATCGTTTTCAGCTCCTCCCCTAAATGAAGCACGCCTCGATACGCGCTTTACGGAAACGCCCCCTGCATTACTCGACACATCACGTAACATCACTAAGCAGAATAATATTTAAACACTTTAATATTAATGTACATGTTTTCATTCTGCTGACCAAACACGCAAAATCACATCTGAAACGTTAATTATGTTGTTAATAATTAAACTCTGCAATATAAAAACAAAGAAACCACCAGTCAGTATTGTAGATGTACTTATTCTTTATTTAATGAAGGAAAAAACTCAGAGATTAAAATCAACATTACTGTGGGAGCATTAGCATTATGCCTGTCAGTGAACAGGTCCTCCACCAGCCAATCAGAGCGCACCCTGCTGGTTGGGAGGGACTAGGCGTTACTAGAGATCATCTCCAAATGTGGTTGCTTCCTGTCTGGTGGAGAAACCTGAGGTTCTTGACATGGCTTGGGTCAGTGATGTCACAGCAGGCTCTGACCTCAGCGTGGAAGAAGTTCTGCTCTCTGCAAAGTGGGTCCGTTCTCAACTCCAGAACCCATCCAGACAAACAGCAGAACTCCAACAATCAACGGATTTTAGGGTTTCAATTATTTTGCTGCATCAATTTAAATCATGAACAGTAACTGATTTCCTATTTAGTTTTGTCAAATTAAAAGTGTCAAAATCAAACTCCTGCTTCGCTCTCTGAGGTTGGACTGAAAGCGACCAGTTGTCTCCACTGGACGTCGACTCAGCAGCTGATTGGATCAGGTGAGAACATCTTGTCTATAAGGGTCCATCAGTTGATGGTGTTGACTTATGACCCTGCTAAGGATTGGTCCACACTTGGTTCTGGAACCAAATCTGGTCCTGCATCTGGTCCTGGTGGTCTCACTGGTGGTCCTGGTTGGCGAAGTGTCCGGCCTCCCACAGCAGCGCTCTCTGGTTCTTATGACGAACGACTCGAGTGGACTCCACCACCTGAGACAAGAGACAGAGGGGCACCATGGTGATGGAATAGATGCACGTGGAACCAGTCAGTGAAGTCTTTCAAAATAAAAGTCTTTAGTGACAGGGTCCAAATGACTCAAACTCCTGAAGAGCCACAGGTTGATCCAGAAATCTAGACATGCTAACTAGCCACTTGCTAAACACACATCATGTCTTCAGCCTACGAGTTGAGAACCAACTGGGCCAGCGTTCGCTGGTCCAGCAGAACCATCATTCAAAGTCTAACCGGGTTACGGAAAGCTTGGAGTGCTGATGGTTCAGACCCGGTGAGAGGTTCAAAACCTTTGGGATTTAAACTCCCTTTATGACCTCGGTTTCATCTCTTCGTCTCCCTCAGCTGTAGAACCAGACCGACTGACGGTTCTGTTTGACCCGGATCTACAGAATTATCGCAGAAATCTTCAGAATGTTGGTGAAGAGACGTTTAGGCGGAAATCACCATAGCAACCAATGACTCGATTTCTTCTGTGCATCATGGCTGCCTCCGTAGGCCCAGAAAACCAAAACCATTGGGTCAGAACCTCTTAAACAATTGAGGCCTAAACATTCTGGGTTCTGCAGAAACTCTCAAATAGCTTTTCAGAATAAAGCTCACACATTCCCTTCAAGGTAAAAGTACTGGTCCGTAATGGATCGGCCAGGTTCTCCAGAGGTTCTGTGGACACTTTGACTCTGTTGATTATCTTGTGTTCTAGCTGGGGTTTGTTCTGTAACTGGTGGAACTGGTTTCCATCCTGCACCATTTCAGGGTCTCCAGTGCTTACCTCATTGTTGATGTCATCAACCAGCTGGATTCCTGCGTACTGAAAGACACAAACATCGTCAGACAGGAAGTCCCACCTCTCAGGCTGAGACTACCAAAATAAGAGCAGGAGACGCACAGCGCTCTCTTCAAGCTTCAGCTTGGCCCGGTGGTCCTCAAAGTCCTGCAGCAGCGTATCCGTCAAACCTCGAGGAACCGTCCGGACCGCCAGTGGCGAGGAAGAGGCCGGGGTCGGCGAGGAGGCCCAGGGCTTAGCGGTGACGAGGGAGGCGGAGGGCAGCAGGACGCTGAGATGAGGAGAGGACGAGGACAGACTGGCGGGTTTCTCTGAGACACAGGAAGGAAGCACAACCTGTACATTAGCAGCATGCTAACACCCAACTCTGAGGGATACCTGAGACATCAACCACAAAGTGGCTGTGAGCAAATAGGACCTCCATGTTCTGGTTCTACAGGAGCTCTAACGCCTCTTTAGAACCTGCTTCATGAACATCAACAGTTGACCTGAAATCATGTCCAACACTGTGCTGGGAGACACTGCCCCCCACAGGCCACCCCAGGAAGGACAGCCTTGTTCTCCTTGAAGCTTAGGTGTGGTGTTCCTGAGGAGGCCGTCTGACAGACTGGACTCTGAGTCAGAGTTACTAATTGACTCTGTCTGCTGGACTCTGGCCTCATTAGGTTACTCATTGTGTCGGCAGTGGGTCTGACCTGGAGCAGGCCCGGTTCTGGCTTAGTCTGGACTTCCTGGGAAACACCAACCCAATATCAGGAGCTTGAAAAACTATGAAGCGAGGCTTCCTATAAACAGGGCTCAGGGTTCTTTGGAAATGACAGCAGCCCAGAGGAACCAGCAGCGAGAATCTTGATCCCAGACGGTTCCTTTGAATACTGAGCGAATGTTCCTCCACTAACTGACAGCAGGAACATCAGGATGCCAGGCAGCTGCAGGGGGCAGAGCGAACGATACCTCCTGCTGTGTTACCCCACCGACCCGTTTCCTCTACATGGTTGTGTGGGACAAGCTGGATCAGGGTGGAACTGCAGTGAACATCACATCCTTTTCCAAAACCGCCTGGGGTTTAATTCATCTCAGTGACAATAGGTCCAACATCACGCCTGAATGTAAATATTTCTATTTCTCATTAAAACGGAAACTAAACAGCTGGTGCCATTAAACTTAGGACAGGAACCTGGTACCTGTTTTAAGTGGCGGGTAGAACTGCCTCTCAGCCATCCTCGATGCCTGCTCCGCCAGAGGAGCCGGAGAGAAGATGGGTCGGCTGGTTTCCTTCATGGACTCCCTCAGTTCCCTCAGCTCCTGTTCTCTTTTTAGAGCTTCTTCAATCTCCTTCTCAATGAAGTCTGGAGCTCCTTGCCCTCTGGACTGCAGGCCTGTGGACTCCAGGTTCTTCCTCCAGCTCTGAGGGAGCTCTGGTTCATGCAGGGTTGTTGGTGTGAGAGAAGCAGGAGGGGAGGAAGCCGTTTGTTTTCTGCCCTCAGAGTCCCTCGGTGTGAAGAAGGAGGTGGTCGGATTGGTCTGGGAGAACCAGGACTCATCAGGATGTCGGTGAGGACAGCACGGAGAGAGGAACACTTCGTCTGTTCCACAATTGGACTCAGGCTCGTCTCCTGAATGTGGGTCAGCCTCTTCTCTCTTGTGCCCCAGTTGTGGAGGAGGATCTCTGCCGTCCGGTTCCTGGATGTCTGGTTGCTGGGGGCCCTCCTCCCTTTGGGTTTTTCTGTGGAGGACCAGGCTCAGTGGATTCTTCTCGAAGGTTCTGTCAGGTGTCAGGGACAGCAGTGAACGTCTGGTTTCAATTCTGACCATCTCCGCTTGACCACTGCTGTGCTTCAGGCCTCGAGATTTCCGTAGCTCTGCCTCACGTTCCTGAGTTAATCGGATCTCCCTCTCAATGGGGGTTTCAGGGAACACCTTGGATTTTCTGCGATGATCAAGCAGGCCGACATCACTGGCGTAGCCTCCAGCCACTTCTACTGACAGTTCCTCACGGCCCGAGTCTTCGAAGATGCTACTGTCTCTACTCAGACTGTCATCGGATCGGAGCGCAGTCTCTCTCCTCTGAAGATCCATCTCATCTCTGCCTGCTGGTCTAAATGGAGTCGTGTTGTCGCCTGCCTCCGTGGCACCATAGACCTTCACCTTCCTTGACACATAAACATTAGAATCCAATTCTGGAGTCAAGTCCGGTGGGATTTTGGGGGACCGGACCGGACTGAGCATGTGTGCCAGTTGGTCTTGCTCTATCTGTAGAAACTTCTGCCGGGCTGCACCAAAGTTGATCTGCTCCTTCACCACGGCGCCCGGCGCAGTAGTTTGAGGCGGTTCTGGTCTGGAGAGAACAGGACTGAAGCTCAAACTGAAACCCTCCATCAGTCTGTCTGTGGACAGCATGGGGTCCAGAACCTCCACTTGGTTCTGTGGTTCTGCTTGGCTCCTCCTTGGAGCCTGGCTGTGGATGATCGTCTTACGAAGCCGCTTCTCCTCATCCTCATCTATCATTTTCATCCCGTTGTTGGGATCCACCATATACGGATAGTCTCCATTGCTCTCTGAGAACAGACTCTCTGGCTTCTTGTTGCTGCTGTAGGTCTGTAGTTTGAATCCTTTCTCTTTCTTCAGGACGACCAATTGAGCCTGGCGCTGTGGTGACACCATCCAGGCTTCGTTCAGCTCCGCCTCCGGACTCCTGGGATCCTCCACAAAGGAGTAGAAGCCGCTCTGAGAGCCGGAGCTGCTACAGGGACTGCTGGGCTGCCACTCGTCACCGCTAGAGTCCCCATCCTGCACCGTGACGTGCCGGACATTGACTAGGCCGTTCCATGTTCCGTCGTTCTCCCAGGAGCCAGAGTCCTGGTCCGCCAGGCCGAGAGCAGGCCCAACAATGGTTCTCAGGTCTGAGGGCTGCAGCAGGGGGGACAAAGGCTTCAGCACCCACCTCCTGGGGGAGCTGTCCATGTCTGTAGGGGGCGCTGTGGAGCCACAGGGGGGAGAACCGTCTCTGGATCTCTGAGAACTTTGTGGGGACCAAGCAGGCAAACAGTCTTTGGTGGAGAGTCTCTGAAACAACAGCATATACAATTACTGAAGCCAAGGAGCAATAAAGTCATCAGCAACACCCAGGGAGTCCTGGGGGCGTTTGCAAAGCATTGTGGGACTTGTAGTCCCCGTAGAGTCTGAGCCGGGCTGGGAGAATGAAACTGAAGTTACAGAGGAAAGGAACGTCTGACTGATCAGAGTTTTACACCCCAGAGACGAGCGGCTCGGGTCACCTGACACAACAACCCGCCTCTAATCAGATCCGCCCTACGGGCCCAGAGATATACCTGCTGACACCGGCGGTTCTGATGGACCCGGTCCAGTGTTGACGGCAGAAGTTCTTACAGGAGTTTTTAAACTGTGTGGATCTACACTGGTTTCCAGTTCAACAGTCCCAGTAAGCCAGTCTTAAACTGGACCTGATGCTGGTTCTGTTGGTGGTTGATCCACAGAACCGACCTCACTGGGTTTGGCACGGGTGTGTTTAAAACCAGAACCCGACTCAAGTCACTGACATCTAAACTGGTTCAACTCATCCAGTTTGAAACTGGTTTCATGCTGGATTCTACAGGATTCTGGACCGGTTCTGTTTACTCTGGTTTCAAACTGGGTTAGATCCATCTGCACTAGTTTCATGCTGCTTTCAAACTGGTTCTGGACCATTTCCGTTTAAACTGCCTCTGTACTGGTTTAAACTGGTTTGAATTTTCATTGACTTGATTGGGACTAAAGTTGGTTCTGGACTGGTGACATACTGGGTTTGAACTGGTCTCAGTTTGTGTCAGTCCTGGTTTTAGTCTGATGTCGGACTGGTATCAAACCGCCTGCAGGGTTCTGGTCAGGTCCATATTAAGAGGATCAGATCTTCAGGTTCTCCCTCATCTCTGATCCAGAACTTTCCGGACCGATCCGTCACAGCTGGTTCTGCTCCGAACAGTTCAGAATCAGTTGGTTGCCCGGGACGGTTCCGAGTTCTGGAGAAGGTCGGTTCACGTTGGGAGGATCAATCTGGATCAGAACCGTCTGATGAGATGGTGAGAACCCAGACCACCAGAACCGCAGGAGGAACATTCAGAGCTGCAGCTCCGCCTGCGACTGGCTGATAAGGAGCCGCTCCCGCAGCTGGTGGCCGATAGGCAACAGAACAGGGTCAGAACCAGTGTGTGTGTGTGTGTGTTTGTTGTTTCTGGACCGAGCCGAACCGCAGCCCCGCCCCCTAATGGACCCAAACATCTGGTCAGCCTCTGGCCCCAAATCACCTGAACAACAGAATCTCCCTTACCTCGATCAGCGTCCAGCCGCAGGTCTGCAGAGCTGCTGCCTGAGGGGACGAAGGTCGCTGTGAGGCCCCGCCCACTCACAGGCCCCGCCCACCTGCTCTCCCTCAGCAGGTGGACTCTGGATTATCACCATGGAGACAGTGGGGCTTTCTGGGTTCAGTGTTTCCCAGCGCTGGTCCTCCAGGCTCGCTGCAGCCAGGTGATTTCAGCTGGCAGGTGAACTGCAATCAGCTGAATCAGGCGAAATGAAGCAGGGAAATATGCAGTTCAGTGTTGAGAATAAATAATTCTGTGTTTTTCCTTCTGTTTCTTTTAGCTAGTTGCAAAGCTAAAGCTAAAGGAAATGACATGTTCTCAAAGCTAGGGTTAAAAGACATGACACACTGGGGTCGTCCTTTTTAGGGCATAGTTTAGATAGAGGCTAACAAAAGGAATGGAAAACTTTTGTTTGATGCCATTTTGTCCTGCTAACTTCTAAAGGCAGCATGAGAAATGGACCAGCTGTATTTTGGTATTAATAAATTGGAATCATGAATTTAACTCACTGACTCTTTTTCAACCTCAGACATCAACAACTTAGCATGGAGGACCAGAGAACCAGGGGAACTCTGCCCCCTGCTGGACCGGCAGCAGTACTGCATCAGGTTGTTGGCAGCCTCACCTTGTTCTCCGGGTCCAGACTGAGAGCCAGAACCTTCCATGGTGGAGTGTACTGGAACATTCTGCTGCTCCAACCGGACCTGGCCTGTTCTTGCTGGTGCTGGATAAAGCCAGAAAGAATCCACAGAGTCCTTTACGGGAGCGGGGAATATGGACGTTTATTAAATAGAGGAATTATGTATATAAGTTGCACATGGACCGGTACCTGTACCTGCTTTAAGTTCTGCTCAGAGCTCCAGGATGATCAGTCTGGCCCAATCTAAACACCAATAAATGAGCAGATCAATATAATCTCCGGCTCCATGTTCTCCATCAGAGCCAAAGTTCCTCAGGTAGCGATTCACCTTGATGCAGCTACTGATATACCTGAGATTATACACACCTGATCACCTTCAATAATCAGACCTATTGATCAGCCCTGTTTTCTCTTTAGTGAGAATAAATGAGCCATAGATGCATTCAGGCTGGGCAGTCCTGGTCCTGGAGGTCCGGTCTCCTGCAACTCTTAGACTGGTCTCTGGTCCAACACACTTGAATCCAGCAGCTGGATCACCTCCTCAGTCCAGTCCAGTCCCGTTCTCCAGAGTCCTGCTAATGACCTCATTATTTGACTCAGGTGTGTTGAAGTAGAGACACATCTAAAGGTTGCAGGAGACCTGCAGGCCTGGAGTTGCCCACCCGATTCAGACGATGCGTTACGTCTTTATGAGACAAACTGGAGTGAGGTTTTAACATCCTTTACTTTTGTTTTCTTATTTTGTGTTAGTTTACTGTCTGAAGATAAATCGATTCATTTTCATGTTTAAAGAATAAAAGACTCATGATAACCATCGGGTTCGATGCGTCTTGGACTAAATAACTGACTGAAGTCAGGGTTCAGGTTTGATGCCTTCTAGTTTGTTATTGTCTGTATTAAAAGTGGCTGCCACACATTTTCACTGCAGGTAAAAAGTTTGCCAATCTTTATCCAAACTTTCACACCACGTTCATTTGATACATATTTGTATCAAAACATGTTTGTGTAAAATATTTATATTTTACGAGGCCCTAAGGTTTTTTTTCTGCGCCATAATTTTCTGTTTTTGTTTTTGAGAGCGAACGCTGCACAGCGTTTAATACAGAGTTCAGTTCTGGTTCTGAAGGAACTAATGTCAGGTTGGTTCTGCTTTATGTTTGGTTTCCTTCTTCAGGTTGTTCTGCTCTTCATGAAGGTTTTGGTTTCATTACTGTCGGAACCAGAACCGAGCCCAGCCGTCAGACAGATGGAGTAGCAATAAAATTTAAACCGTCAGCTCTGATTGGTTGAGGCAGAAAATAAACATCGAAGGAACCGCAACTGTAGGGGGCGGGGCTAAAATTCTACCCTCAATAACAGAATCGATTAGCAACACAGGTAGCTGACATCATCATGATGTCACACAGGTAGGAACATGGAAAGATAAGCAGGACTCACCAAAGATCCAGCGGACGACTCAGAGAGACCGGGAGAGAGTGAGTGTGTGTGTGTCTGTGTGGGTTGGACTTCCTGCTGACCTATTTCAGCAGCATGGAGGGCCATGTGACCTATGACCTCAGTCAACCAAAACAACTGGGCTGTATCACACTAAACCAAGCCTTCAACACGCTGCACTGGATCCTCGGCGGGTCCAGACGTTCCGATTCTTAAGGATTTTATCATCATAATTCCTCAGATTTTTATCATCAGAAACTGTAAAGTCAGGATCTGAACTGTAATACACGCAGCTGCCTGCAGGTGGCAGCAGCTGAACTTCAATACAGGTGAGATTAAGAATAGGAATATATCCCATTGCGCCGCCAGCACCAGCCTGAACCGTTGATACCAGGCAGGATGGATCCACGCTTTCATGTTCTTGATGCCAAATTGTGACCTGATCCTCAGAATGTGGCAGCAAAAATTCAGTCTTCAGAGCAGGCAATGTTTTTCCAATCTTCTATTGTCCAGTTTTGGAGACAATTGTGTGAATTGTAGCCTCAGTATCCTGTTCTTAGCTGAGAGCTGGTGTGGTCATCTGCTGCTGTAGCTCATCCACCTCAAGGTTTGACGTGTTGTGCGTTCAGAGATGCTCTTCTGCAGACCTCGGTTGTAACAAGTGGTTATTTGGTGATGCTCGGTTTGAACTGCAGCAGATCATCTTGGCCATGCTTACATGCCTAAATCCATTGAGATGCTACCATGTGATTGGCTGATTCCACATTTGCATTAAGGAGAAGTTGGACAGGTGTACCTAATAAAGTGGCCAGTGAGTGTAGGTTTAGGTCATTTAATTAACTCTACATCCTTAAGAAAACGAAAACATTATGTTGTTTTATTAGAGAATTTATCTTCTATGGTGTCAGTAATACCAGAATTAATAATAAATAAAGACTTTGTTTTATTCTGACTTAGTGATGCAATTATATCAGTTGTGCTACCAACCCACACCAGTAGAGGCAGTAAGAGGCCTGAAAAGATGGAACGGGGCAGCAGATTTAGAAGAACACAGAAAGATACAGAATTTGTTAGAAACTGTGATCTGAAATAAATAAAAGAGAGAAGTTTAAATACATGCTGAGAGTGAAAATCCTTCCTAAAGGTGAAAATATATCAGGAATTTAAAGAGAAAATAGAAACGGAGACCGTGGATAATATAAGAAATAGCGCCCCCTTCACTTCTGGACCCATTTCCAAATAAGACGTTTGTCTGCCAAGTGGCCCCGCCCCTTCCTGTTTGCTGCAGGAAGGTGAACTCACTTCCCCAGAATCCAAGATGTTTCCAGCTGCACGGGCCCCAGTGGGGTCTTCGTTGACCAGTCTGATGAGAATAAACTGGACCCATCACGTTCAGAAAGCAACTGACCAGATCCATGACTTACAGTTCAGAGGACAAGAAAGAATCCAGAAAAGACAGCAGAGGTCAAAGGTCAGAGAGAAAAAAAAAATCAATGGCTTTCACCAAGAGAAGAAGAAGGTGAAGAGGATGCAGCAGAGAGACCTTCATCCTGACAGATGCCCTCCTGGGTGGTTACCATGGCGACAGCAGGTCCCAGGCGCTGGTGCCCACCTACAGGTTCTGTAGAAGAAGAGAAACAGGAAGAGCTGATGGCGCTGCGGGCCGATCTGCATGGAGCCACGGGTTCTAATGAAGTCACAGTCTGGGTCCGTTAACTGAGGCAATACAGTCCCGGTTCTATTTCTGGTTCTGCTTTGAGGTCCGGAATCAGGGCCCGGCCAGAACACCCAACCGGGCCGCCAGAGAGAAGAAACCCAGAAACTGAGAAACAATCTGAGAGCCACCAAGGCTGGGAGTAGCTGGAACCGCAATATCACTAGTCACACACACACACACACACACACACACACACACACACACACACAGCTTCACAGTAACTCCGTTTTATTTCCTCTTTCAGAAAACAAGCATACAGGTGAACACACATGGAGAGTCGAATGCTAACATGCTAATGCTAATGTACTTAAGTGTTCTCAGCAGGAAACAGCAGGTGTGCTGAAGTGACAGCAGAAAACAGGAAGTGATGTCATGTTAAAGAGAAAGGTGGAGTGGGCGGAGTTAGTTCAGTCTCAGTCACATGATGATCACATGATGCTGCAGCATTTACACGGCTGCTCCTTCTTCCCTGCTACCGCCCTTCCCTCCACCGCCGCCTCCCTGTTGCTCGCCATCACCGTTTCCGGAGCTGCGGTCGGTGTGGGCGGGGCAGCAGAAGGCGGTGCAGCACAGGCAGGTGGATCTACCTTTCCATCTCCGTCATCGATGAGCACCAGCTCCGCCTTCACCGTGCCCTGCAGCCCCAGAACCTTCCTAGTCTCGTCCTCGTCCTCCACATCCTGGTATCCCATGAACACCATGGTAACCGGGTTCTCAGCGCTGGCCTCCGCCATGTCCGGCTCCCCGCCGGCCGTTGCCTCCAGCCCCGTGATCTCTGCGGCGGCGGCCGGGGTGCGGCTGGAGGTCCGTGTGGACCCTGGTTCTGGTTCTGGTGGAAGGTCCGACTCCCTCAGGACTTCTCCTGTTGGCAGGGAGGTTGCCGTGGTGATGGAGCGTGACATCACCGAGGCCTCGTCGGCTTTGTGGATGAGCTCCTCCACCTCAACGGAGCTGAGCGGGTGAGCATCGTCCCCGTTCATCTCATGGACCACTGGGGACACGGACGAGATGGGACGGGACATCAGAGGGACTCTAGACACACCTGCTGCTGAAGGACCAATAGCAACGCAGCACTGGATGACATCACAACATGCACCACTGTAGCACTGCCCTCAGCTGCAGAACACAATGTTGCTTCTCTTGCATCATCGTGATGCCAGCAATAAGTTTAGGAGACAGTCATCGCAACCACAAGTTTTTATGTTAAACCTGAAGCCATCTTCCTCTTCCTCTTCATTCTTGTCTCTTCTCCTGAAGCACACTCACCTTTCTGTTAAAGCTCACCTTTCTGTTCATCTTCATAAACTTTGACCCCTTGATCGGAGAGGTCAACAGGAAGTTTGGTGTTCGTGGAAAGAACTCTGGTTTCCCCCGTCACTCTGTCCCGCTCTACTTTAATCTCCACTGAGTACATGGCTGGAGGACAGGAAGTGGAGGACAGGAAGTGGTTAACAGTGTGAAGGAGGTACTCATGATGCTCATGATGTCAGCACCACCCTGACCTCTGACCTGCTCAACCAGCAATCTGGATCAGCTGGTAAGTATTTCTAAACTGGAACTGAATTACAACACTTTGACTGAAAGCTAATGGTGGCTATGGCTACAAACCTGCTAGCAGGTCCATAAAGCTGCAGGTAATATGTATAATAATAATATATGTACCTATAGTTTGCACAACATGTGTAGTTATCATGTTGTAAACCTGTAAAGACATTAAAACTATGGTTATCATAGCACAGCACCAGTAATAATCCTGTAATTGGGACCCATAGCAAGACAGTCTGTGCCTCCATGCATGTCAGGCACCTTTTGTTCTTCACCTAACAGAATGCTTCTTCATGTCTTTATTTTTCTTCCATCACCGTTAATGCGGCTCGTACCGCTGCGTGCCCACCCATAGGAATGGTATCAAAACGTGCGGCTCGATCCCAGGAGGGGAGCTATTACTTTTAGCCATTGGAGTTACCGTGGCAACGTAAAAAGCGAAAAACTAGCAAAATTTCCAACTGCCCAAACTAGAGTGTAACTGCCGTTTTGTTAGTGTGTGAGAAGCAGTGCGAATCTGACCCCAAATAAATTTTGAAATTGCCATCACACCCACAAATATCGCACTATCGGTATCAAACTCGGTCATGACATCGATACGAGTGTCTGCTCCGGTAAAATGTTTTCAAAATTTTCCTAGGGCTTACGGTTTTCTGTCAAGGTGCTTCAGAGCGAAGCCATGCGCCAGGATTTCCACACGCTCAGCCCCATTGACTTCCATGTATTTCTGAAAAATGTCAGACCTCAGCGCACACCATTTTCATCTCATTGTTGTTATTACTGTGAGTGATGTACAGATATGAATCGCGGAACTATCGGAGACGACACATAGCCCTCTCATACGCTTCAAACGGTTTTTCGATACGTATCACGGTTCCCAAACGGGAAGGAGTTGTTTGGACTGCTTTCTTTAGTCAAACTGGCTGCCTCAGTCTGATAGAGTTCTGTTTCCCCCTGTCTGACTCACAGCTGGCAGAGGATCCATTACCATAGCAACGGAAGACAGCAGAGCCAAACAGCTGATTAGGACTACAAAAACGCATCACTGTAGTTTTAACTATAGTAGAACTCAGGAATGAGCTGCTCTTTAAAACTACAATGACTCAATGTTAGGACTACAACATGGCGGAACTGTCACTTTCTACTGAGGAGGACTGAGCTGTCCTTTAGAACTACTTGTATTTTATAACTCATTATAACCAACCATTGTTACACACAGGATTAGTTTGGAAATTTTAAATTAAGCTTAATGAAAATTTCAAAATAAAAGACTTGACAATTTTTACATCAGGTAATTGCTCTTTTGACCATTATACTATATAACTGACTTCAGTGAACCAGTGTTACACAAGGAATTAGTGTTGCCATTTAACATGAAGCTTACTGAAAATTTCAAAATAAAAGCCTCAATATTCCTGTCAAGTTAGAATGACATTAGCCTGCATTATGCAAGGCAGAGCATTAGCATTAGCGTTTTCCCTAAAATAAGCTTTTAGCTATTTTTGTTACTTATTAGCCATGTTTAGGACACTGAATGTAGCAAGTCAATGTAAGACAATATTCTAAGTAGCCCACATGCTACTGACAGCATCTAGGCTTACATTAGCATTTTGGCTAATTTTAGCTTACACACCTATTTTAACATACTGAATGGTGCAAGTCCATGTTAGTAAACATGCTTGTGACTCTCCACAAGCTACTAACTACCATTTAACTAAGCTTAGCATTGATGCTAATTTTTAGCATCAGAACGCTGGGTCCAAACCGACGGGCACACTTTGGCAGGCCCCGGTTAAATTTCTTCAGGAATTTTCTAGTTAACATGTTATAATGCCTTTAACATATTGTAAACCTGTTATCATGTTATAAACATGTAGTTAACACACTGTAGAGCTGCAGTGAGCATGCTTTAAACTTGAAAAGCCATGCTAATATATTGTGCTGCCATTGTAAAACCTGCAACCTCTTAACCGGTAGTTAACAAGTTATAAACATGTAGTTTATGCGTTGTAAATGTGTAATTGACATGTAATAAACTTGTAGTTAACATGTAATAAACTTGTAGTTAACATGGTGAGGCTGTAGATCTCCTGATGGCCAGTTCAGGTGTAGTTTACCTGGAGATTACATCTTACTCACCTTTCTTCATCTCACCCCGGGCTTCTCTTGATTTACTGACTTTAAGGCTTTTGTGAACTTTGACCTCTGTAGGGTCTCATGGGACAAACAGGGAAGACAGAGACAGAATGTGATGTCATCACTCATAACTGCAATCTGATTACTGTATCCTGATTGGTGTATCCGCTCCCACCTTGGATCACCTGACCAGACAGCTTAGCTCCGCCCAGCTCCATTCTGCTGTGACCTTTGACCTCACCAGCTGATCAGAGACATGAGTTAGATGTAGATGCAACACAATAATAAGCAGAGAATAAGTAGTTACCTGGATCAGGTGTTGGCATCACCTGGAGGCACAAACAGAGCCAGGAAGTAAAGCTCCACAACCACACATGAAACAGCTGAGACATTTCAAAATAAAACAATCCAAGTGAGATTGGGTGAGCGTGTTTACTCACAACAGAGTGTGTTATGGTCTGAGAGACAGGTCCAGTTTCCAGACTGGAGACTTCCTGCTCCAACCTGTAGACAAAATTCAAAAATAAACAGAAATAAACAGAAATAAACAGAAATGAATGAAAATAAACAAACCAATCAATAAACTCACAAATTAACGTAGTATAATGAAGGACTAGTAAAGTCGCTGTGAAGCCAGATCAGACCTCCTGATGGACTCTTCCAGGGTTCTGGTTCTGGCCTCGTCCTCCTCCAGCTGACTCCGGACCTGTTCCGGGTCCTGGTCCTGGTTCTGGTCCGGTCCAGCGGGTCCTTGCAGCAGCCAGCGCTCCCTCAGAACTTTTGACTGAAGAGACAGACACAGTGCCACCTTCAGGTGACAACAGACAACATGGCTCTGTTGCTGGTACCGTCCGCTGGTACTTTTAGCCAGACTGACTTGGCAGCCATGTTTGTTTTTTCATCAACAGAATGAACGCCAGCTCCATTTAGGCCACGCCTCCTCAGACACTCTGAAGTTTTAAAGAAGGATAAAGACTTGCAGCACTCAAATGGACTTTTTTTTAACTTAAAAACAATTTGACCTTTGATCTTGGCCAATCGAAGCCTGCAGACATCTGGTGAGTTGCCATGGTTACCAGTAGAACCAACCTTCAGGTGCTGCAGAGCTCTCCGTTCATCCTCCAGCTGGCGCCGCTTGTTCTCCATCTCCGTCTGCCACTTCCTCTTTTCCTGAGGTATGATGGAAAACCGAGTCAGTTTGGCCTCAGTGAACCAGAACCAGAACCTCTCATGACTCGTCAGTGCCCTGCAGTCAGAGGTTGTGTGTATCTGAGGCTGTTATTTTGAAAGGGTTGAAGTGGTGTTTCCTGTTGGCCGCCTGCCAGTGCGTTTGTCTCTGAGTGGTTCTGAATAAAGCTGGCCTGGTTTGAATGCAGAATCTTCCTGGACTGGATCCATACCGGATCAATACCAGCATCGATTGGACCCGACCGCTGGAGGCAGAGAACCTGTCCGTTACTCCTGAGAGCCCGGCTAAACCCAGTCTGGTTCTACAGAACCTTCCAGGAGCCTGACCTCCGACCCGGTCTAAACCCACACAGAACGGGTCGAGTTCCATCTCTGCAGGAACCTGACCCGTTCTGTCAGCTGGCATCGGTTCTGATCGAAGTCTGTTTGGTTTTCAATCAATCAGTTTAATTGGTGGGTGGACTGGTTCGCAGCGAGGACCGGTTCTGGTTGTTTTGGGTCGATTCTGTTCAGAACTCACCGCCAGCTGCTGCAGACGGTTCTGATGAGCCTCCATGGCGCTGAAACACAAAAAGAGTCGGATCACACTTGGTTCTGATGGTAAATCCAAAGTTCTGGTCCAGGTTCTGAGACCTCACTGCCTGGAGGTAGTGAGGTTAGTTTCTTTGGATCAAGAGAAACTAACAGCTTCTCCACTTGGATGTTCAGAAACAGAACCACAGCCAGTGGGTCAAATTGGCCGGCTCTGGTTCTGACCGGAAGCTCCGCCCCACCCACCAGGAAACAGGAAGACCCTTTCAAAATAAGAGTCACTTCACCAGAGAGGTTCTCCTGGACTCCAGAGCCTCATCTGACCCGTCTGAGGCTGCAGAGAGTCGGATCAGAACCACACCACGAACTTTGACCTCCAGGTGAGATGACCTCAGAGAGCCGCTGGGCCGGGCAGCGCTGACCTCTGACCCTGAGGCTCCACCCCCCTCTGCCTTTGTTTTGAAAACCTCACCGGAAATAGTGCTACCTGCGGGCGTCCACCTTGATGCGTCACTTTAATATCAGTAAACTGATCAATAACTGATACCAGCTGCAGCTCATTGATCCATGATCGAATCCTGGCCCGGAATGACGGTCGGTTCCGACCCGCCTCGAACCGGACCGGGATCGGTTCTACTGCAGAGCAAAGTCCGTTGCCGCACAATGACGTCACAGTGCATGCACATAAAGACGCACAGGCGCATTTAAAGCTAAATAACTAAAAATACAAATATTTAAAAACCGAGGAAGAGGAGGGATGAAGGTTGACTCACCGCTGCAGCGGAACCAGCTGAGACAAAACAGGCCCCACCCACCAGAAGGAGGGGGAGAGGAGGGAGGGGGCGGGGCTTCAGGGTTCCGCCATGACGGAGCGGTTCCGATTGGACCCAGAACCTCCACCAGGTTCTGTGGGATCGAAGTTCAGAGGACCAGAACCAGAACCTGGAGGTCAGAAGTTACTGGTGGTTTTCAAAGTGTGGTCCGCTGGGAGCCACCAGGGGGCCTCAGAGAGACAAAGAAAAAGTAATTAACATAAATTATAAAATATAAAAGTAACTGAAGCTGTTTGTCATCCTCTGATTTAACTGGCTGTTTAACTGGGTTCGGACCAGAACCGACGAGCAGCTGAAGAACCTGCTGCAGAATAAACTGATTATTGATTATTGGCTGAAAGAGAGAAACATTCTGAATGGATCAGAACCACTTCTTTCATCTCTGTTGGGGGTCTCAGAGACCCAGCCAGTACCCGACACAGACCAGAACCAGAACCGCTCTGGACCGGAGCAGTTCTGCTTCTACTCACCTGGCCAGGTTCCCGGCGCTCCGTCTGGTTCCGCTGGGCATCAGACGATCTGATGGAAATCAAACTTTCTGCAACACCTCTCTTTCAAAATAAAAGTCCACACAGATTCTGTTCAACAACTACTTTTATTCTGAAAGGCCATCCTTAGTGTTCCAGGAAGCAGACAGGTGAGGGGCGGGGCTAAAGGACCCAACAGGACTCCAGGATCTCATTAGCAGGTTCTGGTTCCATTAGGCGCATAAAAACATTCTGCAGCTTTAAGAGGCGGCGAGCGGCCCGGATGGACGGCGCCGCCCTGAAGGGCACTTTGTGACATCACAGTTAAATTAAATAAATAGACGAATTCAGTCAGGATTCAGTAAAACAGGCAGAAACACTGATGCACAGCTCCCAGGATGCACTGCGGCTGCTGCAGCCAGAGGCAGCATGGACGGAACCTGGGGAGGCATCAGAACCCACCAGAAAACAGGTCAACCGCCTACCGGGTCAGAACCTTCAGGAGGAACAGAACCGCCCACAGAACCTGAGACTTTCAGAACTGCAGCACAACCATGATTACTGGGTTCTGTTCAGAAGCTGGCGGGTCAGAACCAGAGTCCCAGTTCATCAGCAGATGAAGACCCAGGGATCGACTGGGCCGGCCAGAACCAGAACCATAGCAGAACCAGCGTGGCTGTGAATATTAATGTTGGTATTAGAACATGCACAGCAGCAGCTTATTGGCTTAAACTTTGTAAAAAGTTCTGCTCTGGTCACTAGCTTAGCACTAGCTTAGCATTAGCATGGCTGTTCGGTTGGGTTTCCTCCTGTGTTTCATTTTAATGTGTCAGTGTTTTTCACAATGTTTCTTTTGGTCCCATGTTTGACCTCTGCTCCTGTGGTGACAGTGGGGGTGTGATAAATGTAGCGTTTGGTAGCTTTAGCAGCGTTGCCGTGGAAACATGGTGATTATGTCGATGACTGATTTCACTAAGATTTTAACATGATGCTGACACTGAGCGGCTGGCTAATCGTGGCGTTTAATGCTAATTTTAATCCAAACCGTTTCAGTCAAAACGTCACAGCCATCCAGGTTCTGATCCACAGGACGGGTTCTATCTGCTGGTTCTGATCCAGTGGGCCAGGGGGAGCATGATGTCACACAGGTGAGGAAAGAAAGGAGCAAACGTTTCTAACTGAGCACGCTCAGTACGGTACAGCTGCTGCGTCCTGCCGGGAGGTAGGCGAAGCCTGGCTCAGAACTCCACCTTGCAGGCGGGGAAGGTCTCGTCCTGCATGGCGACGGTGCTGTTGCTGCCCAGCACCGTCACCGCCAGCTGCTGCTGCCGCTCGTGCGTCTCCTGGTACCACTCGTGCATGGCCAGCGAGTCAAAGGTAGGGATGAGGGTCACCTGAAAGTCAGGGAGGACAGACGGATCAGAGAGCAGGTCCGACCCGGAGGAGAGGAAACTCGGGATGGCGCCACCCACCGGATCGTCGGGCCAGGTGCTCTTCCCCGCCAGCAGGCCGTCTAGGATCCTCCTCATCGCCGCCTCCTTCGCCGGGTCGTCGCCGCTGATGATGTAATACGAAGCACGCAGGCGTTTGAACAGGCTGTGGTCCACGGTGGAGGAGGCGGAGCCAGACGGCAGGTAAGCCAGGTCCACGTAAACCACAGGACCTTCAGAACCAGCAGAACCTGGCATGAACCGAACAAAGAGGGTTGTTTCAGAGGAAGCAGCATTTTAGTCAACAGGTGAGATAGAGCAGGTGAGGGTGTGTCGGTCAGAGACCAGCAGAGGGAGCCAAATGGATTTTCTAAACCATCAGATTGCCAATGGGAACCAGATTCTACTGTATTGATCCCAAACAAGAAAGTAGTCAGCATCCAGAGACTTAAATATTAGCAAATCCAAACATTACCAGAAGTCATATAACATTCATCATGTGTGATTTAAATATGACCTAAATATGAACTAAAGTAAACTGGAAAAAAGCTGAAGATAAGTTTCTGTTTCCTGCAGGAACATAATCAAAAGAAGAAACTGACTCTTTGTTTGGTTCTGGTTTGTCCAGAGATCAGGCTGAAACCAAGACTTCGTCTACCTGACGGTCTTGAAGGAGTGACCTTGGATCCACCAGGCAAACTCCGTGACGAAGGCTTGGAGTCGAGGCCGGTCCTCAGGGAGCCGGGGGAACCGGCTTTGGACCGGCTGCTTCCTGACGTGGTTCGCTGCAGAGGCTTCTTTCTGGCACCGGACGCCTTAAGGGTGCGGTCAGCCTCGGGGTCGGTCATGCAGGTGCCACGCTGCAGCGGCATAGGGGGCAGGTCTTTAACCGGTGCCGGCGGCGGGTCAAGACCCGTCCGCCGCAGGAAGTGCTGACTGGGAAGATCACTGGCCTGACGGAGGAAGCCGGAGTCTTCATCAGAATCCAGGTCAGCGGTGATGGAGGGAAACTCCTCTGTGCTGGGGGGCACGTCGGAGTCCGTGGCGGTAGGCAGGGAGTCGCTGACCGATGTGGGTGGGGTCCCCTGGCTGCAGGCCGAGGTGAGAGGTGATGGGTCATTGTCAGATAGGTCTGGTGAGGCACCGGAAGTCGGGTGGTGCTGGAACTCGCAGGGAGACACCAGGCAGAGGTCAACGTTGTGGGGAACCTCACAGGGGAGTCCGCGGACATTCTCCCTGGAACCACAGCATCCGTTCGGGGTGGAACCACCGGGAAGCACCGTCTTGGCACGCTCCGAGGCACCGGCAGAGGGGACCAGCTCTGAGGAGACCGAGAGAGAACAATCGACCTCGGTGGAGTGGGGGGAGCCGACCTCTGCCGGCATGGACGTCATGGTGGGGGAGGAGTCCTTGGCCGGACTCAGGAGGCTGGAGCATTTATCCTGAGACGATGTGGAATTCTCCACACCTTCCCGCAGGGAGCTGACCTCCGAGGTTCTGCATGATCCGCCCTGGTTGTAGTCTTCAAAGCCCAAACTGGATTCCCGGGCGCCCGTGATGCTGAGACCCAGCGCTTCTTCAGGGGACGGGTGGAAGGGAGTGTGTCCGGCACTGGTCGGAGCAGAGTCTGCAGGAGAAAACAGCTCCAGGGTCTTCTCTACCCAGACTCTGGGGGAACCCTCTGCAAACCGGAACATTGCTGGACTAAGGTCAAAGTTCACGCTGAGGTCACCTTTTGGTGTTCTGGTGAAACATGAGGCGGCACCAACCGAATCTGTCTCAACAGAGCAGGACTTCTCTGGACTCTCTGTGGTGGAGATCTGGTTCCCATTGAGGGAAGTCTCCTCGGACGCCCCGGCAGTCTTTGAGCCCCGGTTCCCGTTGGCATCCTCCAGTTTGGTAAACTCCATTGTTGTGTCCTCGGCCTTTAAAGTCTTCTGGTTTTCCTGGGATCCTGACTTCCTTCTTGTCTCCTTGTTGAAGGCATCTTTCTTTGGAAACATTCCACCCTTCTTCACTATCCCAGTTTTACCCGTAGCTTTCCTTTGGTCAGCAGCTCCGATTAAGGAAGTGGTTCCATCGGTTCTCTTTACTTCTTTAACCAGTAACCTTGCCGGTTTCTTCTCCTCGGTTCTAGCGTCCTTCTTGTTGTCTTTCTTTGGTTCTGGTTTTGCTTCCTTCTTGGTCTTCAGACTTGCGGTGTCCTTCTTTGCAGCTACCTTCTTCTTTTCCGAGGTCTCTTCCTTCTTCCCAGAAGCAGCAGACACCTTCTCGTCCTTCTTCACATCCTTCCTATCCTCCTTTGACCCATCCCTCTTTGAATTTGGTTTCTCAGCAGCTTTTGTGGTCTTTGGTTTCAGATCTGCGTCCTTTTTCTGGGTCTTTTCTTCCGCATCCTTGGTCGCGGCATCCCCTCCTCCTTTGGTCTTAGTCTTCAGCTCAGCTTTTCGGACCTCAATCCATCTGTCTTTCTGTAAGGCACCGTTGGGTTTCGGGTCTTTGGACTGGACCTTGAGACTTTCGCGACTCTCTTGGCGGATCAATGGCTTCTGGGTTTTGGACTCTTCAAGTGCCTCCAGACTGACAGTCGGCTGCTTCAGGAAGTCCAGATGAGCGAGTTTGTCCAGAGCGTCCAGAATTTTGGCCTGTGGCGTGCAGCCGGGGAAGAGAACTCGAACAATCCGGTCCTGGGTTCTGGATGGGTGCCAGACCAGCAGGGCGCAGATAGACACCCGGCAGGTCAGAGGAAGCTCTACAGCTCCTGAGTCGGCTCCGTAGGGCCACAGCTGCATCAGAGCCTCCAGGTCCTTGGACCCACGGACCGGGTTTAACACATACAGCTCCAGCCGGCCCACTCCCATCTTCTGGAACAGGATCAGCGGCTCTACGGCGGGCCCGCCGGGCCTGCTCAGAGGTTCTGGAGTCACTCCCAGCTTCTGGAGGGTCAGCAGGGCAAGAGCCGCCTGGTCACAGCCGCGCAGCCGGCCTGGTTCTGGACGGACGGACTTCAGTCTTCCGGGAGCGTTGAAGAACACTACGCCGAGCTCTGGGGACACCAGGTTCCTGACCCGGTTATCCCCGTCCTCCTGGTTCTGCTCGGCCTCCTTCCGAAGCAGCAACGCGTTCAGGCCCAGCAGGTTGTCCTCGCCCATGTGGGTCAGCAGCACTGAGTCGACCCGGTCCAGGTGCCGGACCAGCTTCCAGAAGCAGGCGCGCTGGTCCGAGCCGCCGTTCACCAGCACGTTGAAGCCGTTGACAGCGAAGAAGGCGGAGTCACCGCGGCCGCCGGGGAACACGTAGCAGCAGGGCCGCGACAGCTTGAGGAAGCCGGCGGCGCCGGGCGGCTCCAGGAGGTCAAAGGGCGAGGCGGGCTCCAGCGACTCCGACAGGTACTCCGTGAACTCCTGCAGGCCCTCCATCTCCGGCAGAACCGGGCCAGGGTTGACCCGCACGCAGACCGGGCCCTGCAGGTTCTGCAGCTCCGAGTCGGTCCAGAGGCAATGGTCCGGGCAGCTGAGGGTGAGACGGGCCTTCAGAACTGGGTCAGCAGAACCCAGCAGCTCCACCACCTGCAGCACCAGAGACACAACTGTTACCAAACGGACCAGAACCAGCTGGCTCTAACCATCAGAACCAGCTGGTTCTAATTATCAGAACCGCTCACCTCGTCACCGGTCAGGATCTGGGCCAGGTCCCGGCTGGAGAATCCACCCTGCTGCAGAACCAGCTCTCCGCTGCTCTCCACGCACTGACCCGCCAGAACCAACAGCTTGTGGCGCGACGGGTCACAGAGAAGCCGCTGGATCTGAACAGAACCAACAGGTCCGTTAGAATTTGTCAGAGGAGACAGAAATACAATGAGAGTCTCACCTCTGAGCAGACCAAGCTCTGGGTCGGGTTCAGAACAACCTGGGTGTCCAGAACCTCTCCCCGGTGCTGCAGGGTCCGCTGACCTGCAGGACCAACAGAACATCCATTACACAGCAGGAAGAGTTAGACAGACAATGGCCTGGGTTAGAACCAGAACCTGGTTACAAAACGGAAGCACCCGGATCTGCTCATTAGTCTTGTGGTTCAGAAACTGGGTCAGAACCAGAACTGTGGTGGAAATGCCCCTGATGTTCCTGCAGGCAGCTCAGCAGAGACTCAGCTGACCCGGTTCATGAGCTCACACACACACACACACAACAGGAGGGCCAGTAAAGTTCTGGTTCTGGTCGGTCTGCTCACACTGAGGCAGCAGCTGATCTACACTTACCTGCCGAAAGCTCCACCTCATCACAAAGCTCCGCCCACTTTAGGTCCTCAGGTATCCGACTCTCCATCACCGACCACCTGGTCCGCTCACGGCGGTGGGCGGAGCAACCACACCCACTACAGTTCTACCCCTGTATAGAGAAGAGCACCTCGTGTGCATAGAGGATCTTTGTTCCTTACCTCGGACGTCTTCAGATAGAAAAGCTGAATGTCTCGACACAAAGAGCTTTAGCTGCTGATCAAGAACTGCAACGTCTAGATCCGCCTGCCAGCAGCGCACACCTGGAACAGAGACACCACCTGGTCACCTTCATCACCATCATCATCACCAGATCCTAACAGACCTGCACGTTCATGAGCTGAACTAGTAAATAAAATGGCGGGTTAGGGTTAGGGGTTAGGGTAAGCAACATTTTTCCAAGCAAAAATGTTGCTTTTGAATCATTGCCTTCAATATCAATATCTATCACCATTGACTTGTGATCAATATCAATTCAAAATACATCTGACTGTTGATAATGTCACTAATACAGTGATGTACATTCTGGGGGATGTAGGCAGAGGAAAGCCAGCCAGCTGGGTGGAAATCAGAAATCCCACCTTGAACCCTGGGTCTGAACGATTTGCAGTTTATCAATGACTGGAACATTTCTGATGAAATTGTGTGTCGGTGGGAACCCAGCGTTGTGTTCTCAAGCTGAAAATTAGCAAAAGTAGTCAATAGCACATGGAGTGCCATTATTATGTTGACTAATATGGACCGACTCCATTCAGTATAAAAACATTAATGTATAAGCTAAAATTAGCCAAAATGCCAAGGCTAGCTTAAATGTTGTCAGTAGCATGTGGGTTATCACACTCCATTAGTGTGTAAAGCTTAGGTTTTATGTAAAAATGAGCTAAAATGCTAATGTTAGCGTAAGTGCTACATTTCGCTATCACCAGCATGTGTTTGAAGCCAATTACAGCTGTTAGCTCGTGGTGTGTTTGACCAGCCTTCATCCTTAGGGTTATCGTCATTGCAATTTGAGTTCATCCAGAACTTGTTGTCAAGTGAACACATGTTTATGGAGCCATTTCTCATCACAACAATGGAACTTTAAACTGACCCAGAATGTGAAAGTATGAGCAGATAATCTGCTTATCGGCATCTGCTTTCTGTCCTGTTTCAGGGTTTCCTGTCCTGTTTTGCTGTAATACTACTAATTATAGATATTAGAGAAAAGAGTCTCTACTGCGACAGGGACTACCGGGAAAAACAGGTCCTGAACAAAAGGCCCCGTTAAGCATCAGTTTCCTCACAGAGTGACCCATCGTTTTTCTTCCCATCTTTGACCAACAAGCGTTTCCTGAACAAACAGGAAGTTGGTGTGTAGAAACAGAACTTCCTCTTTCTAGCGACAGAACCACAGCAGGTTCTTCAGAAGCTGGGCTCAGAACCAGTTCTTCTACAGGTCCAATCAGAACAGTAGTGATCAGAACCAGACGGGTCCAAACTGAGCGCTGCTGCTCCTCGGGAGGTTCTACTGGGTTCGGTGAATGGACCAGAGGAGAGAGACGCATGTTTTGGTTCTGGATCCTGGGCCGCCAGCTGCAGGCGTTCAGAGAAGCTGATCTAGTGTTCTGATCATTCAGAAGAAACCCGTCCTGAAGCGGGTCAGAACCGAGCCACAGCCAGCCGGAACCAGGCTGAACCCGGCCATCTCTGGTTACTGAATCAGATTTGGTCCAGACTCCAGTTATGTTTCCGGATCAGAATCAGTAAAGCTGGTTCTGGTTCGGTTCTGTCCTGTAGTACATGGACACTTTACTCTGAAAGGTCAGCTTCCGATAGAGGAAGCTAGCATGCTAACCGATAGCGTGGCTCTGTCCGACCACAGAAAGTTCTGCTAAGTCCTGCCTCATATTCAAGACAATATGCAGTTCTTCACATCGAACCTAAACCTATGAAAAACCGAACCGGGTTCTGAATGTATCCGGGTTTGAACTGCAGTAGCCGAATGCTTTTATTTTGAAAAGCTCACAGACCTCCCACCCTACGGTTCGGTTCTTCAGTTCTCCAGAATCCGCTCACCTCCTTCAATCTGTCGCAGTACGAGATCCAGTGGCCCGCTGGGCTGCAGCGCTCCCACCACGACCAGAACCGAGTGATCCGCAGCCGCTGCGGGCCGAGAAGAACCGGGACCGCCGCCCCGCTGCGCCGCCATCACACTGACTGCTTGCAGCCAACGTCATTCCGCACGTTGACGCTCAGCAGCGCCCTGGCAGGAGGAGTCCTGTGGAGGCGGGCGGACGGCTTCATTGCAGCCAATCAGAGACAAGAAACAGAGGCGTCCCAACCGTGATCCAACAGAAACTAAAGCGCTGTCCAATCACAGGAGACCATGGGAGATCAAACTGATTTCGGCCCAGTTGAAATGAAGGTTGCATTCTGAGTGGACTTAAGCAAACTCCAGCAGAATAACAAGAAAGGCCTCCAATGTAGCTAGCAAAGTGAAACTATGAACATATTCCTGCTTTCTTTCACATAACTTGGAAACTCTTTCCATTCCAAACGGTCTACCGGCATGTACTGATTTTTCCCACACTCCCCTGGTCACCCGAACGCCTCGTGTCTCGCTGAGAAACCTCCGAACTCAAACGGTTCTGGTGTCCGGTTCTGGATCTGTCGGAGCTCCGCAGGAAGACAAAGTAATACTCTGGTATGAACTTGAACTGGTCCGGCTGCAGAGGTGGAGACAGAAACAGATATGACTGTGTTTTGCTGATACAGCAGTCAGGTTAAACATGATGACTGATCTGTTTTAGCCTCACTGTGATGAGACAGGATGACATTAGGAAGACTTTTTAAAATGGACAACACTAAAGGGCGAGCGGCCCAAACTACAGAACCACGTGTTGATGACGTGTTTCCGCCACGAGAGGAGCTCCGATAGACGTCAGCAGGCTTTTCCCACTCCGCTGTGAACCACTTCGTTTTTGTCAGTGACTGCCTGTTTTTCTCACAGCCCTCGGAGCCCCTGAACGCCTCACCGGGGCCAACATGGCGACACCTCCGCCGAGCAGATGCAGCTTCTTCGTTCATAAGAAAAACCGCTTCTGTAAGATGGTCCCCGGAAGGGGGCGGAGCTTCTGCGGAGAGCACGCGACCATGGTGAGATTCTTCTCAAAAAGATCTGATCTGGATCGGTGCCGCTGATCAGCAGTGACGTCATTAAAGCTGTGACGTGTTTCCTGTTCCAGGAGGAGGAGGTCAGTGGCAGGATCACGTGTCCACTGGACCCCAAGCAGTGAGTCCTGGTTCTGATCTAACTGGGTCGGACTGGGATCCGGGTCGCTAATCAAAATCCGTTCTGTCAACAGCACCGTGGCCCAACACAACCTGGAGAAGCACCTGAAGAAATGCAACTCTAGAGAGAAACCGCGACCTGTGAGAGCATCCGACCTTCATCCATCCATCATCCATCCATCCATCATCCATCCATCCATCCACCCACCCACCATCCATCCACCCACCATCCATCCATCCACCCACCCACCATCCATCCACCCACCATCCATTCATCCACCCACCCATCATCCATCCATCCATCCATCCATCCACCCACCCACCATCCATCCATCCATCCACCCACCATCCATCCATCCATCATCCATCCATCCATCCATCCATCCACCCACCCACCATCCATCCATCCATCCATCCACCCACCATCCATCCATCCATCTCTCTCTCTCTCCAGGTTTACTATGTGGAGAACATCAATGCAGGACGAGTCGATAAAGATCAGGAGCTTCCAGAGGTAACAGAGCTGATGATGAAGGTGATGATGAAGGTGGTGATGATGACAATGATGATGATGAAGGTGTGTATCAGGTGTCTCTGGCTGAGCGCAGCAGAGCAGAGCTGGAGTCTCTGGTGGAGAAACTGAAGGCAGCTGCTGAAGGTGAGTTTCTGCTGCCAGGGAACCAGGTAACCAGGAAGTGACCTGGTAAGTCCATGTACCCTGCAGGTCTTCAGCAGGACATGGAGGACAGGATGCTGTCCCATCCCGTCCTCCAGGAAGAACTGTCTGACCCAAAGAATGGAGGCGCCGCCCACAAACACCTGAAGCAACAGGTGAGGACAGACACCATGGAGACGAACCAATCGACAAGCTGGTCCCCTCTGCGGGGCGGAGCTGTCTGACGGCCAGGTGTGTTCAGGCCTCTCTACTAGGTCACATGCAGGAGCTGGGTCTGCTCAGCAGGGGGCGCTGCTTTGTGGAGTTCGGCGCCGGCCGGGGAAAGCTGTCCCACTGGATCCACCGGGCCCTGCAGAACCCTGAGGGTCATGGGGTCGCCATGGAAACCAGCCAGGACCTCCAGCTTCTGCTGGTGGAGCGCTGCAGCACCCGCTTCAAGGTAGGAGGTCAGGGAACCAGAACCGGTCCGGATCGGATAAATATTGATGTAAATCCATGAAACTGACCAGAACTAGAACCGGACCCGCCCCTCTGACCTTTTCCCTTCTTCAGGTGGACGGGAAGCACCAGGGTTCTGCCGACCCGTTTGAGCGGCTACAGGTGGACATTCAGCACCTGGACCTGAGTAAGACCCAGAATCTTCTGAGGCTCTGCATTATTGGTTCTGACCCGGTTCTGACCAGGTTCTATGCAGGTAAAGTTCCGGTGTTGAGGGAGAAAGCGCTGCCGTTGGTGGGAGTCGGGAAGCATCTCTGTGGAGCGGCAACAGGTGAGACCTGCAGGTCCAATTCAGCTGCTAGATCCCGGTTTTGGTTCTGGTTCTGCCCCTAGATCTGGCCCTGCGCTGCCTACTGGACACGGCTGGAGCCCAACCAGACACCCAGCCGCTTCCCAAGCGCCTCAGAGGGCCAGAGCCCAGCTCTGGTACCGGTCCGGTTCTGGGCCTTGCCGTGGCGTTATGCTGCCACCACCGCTGTGAGTGGCGTCACTACGTGGGTCAGCAGTTCTTCCTCCAGAGAGGACTCGGACCCGCTGAGTTCTCCGCCTTCTGCCGCATGTCCAGCTGGGCCACCTGTGGTCCGCCGGCCAATCAGAGCGGAGCCAATCAGAGCGGAGCCAATCAGAGCG
Source organism: Poeciliopsis paucimaculata (assembly GCA_903067055.1). NCBI lineage: Eukaryota > Metazoa > Chordata > Actinopteri > Cyprinodontiformes > Poeciliidae > Poeciliopsis > Poeciliopsis paucimaculata. The sequence continues at coordinate 27,660 of CAEGAD010003310.1, forward strand.
GAGCCAATCAGAGCGGAGCCAATCAGAGCGGAGTGGCTGAGGATCATGAAGAAGCGGAGCAGATGGCGGCGCTGGGCAGGTAAAGCTTTCAGTTCTGCTAGAGGCTCTGGAGCAGCGGTACTTCCTGGTACTGATCCATCCTCCTGTGATTCTGCAGGTTCCGGTCGGGGGTGGAGCGGGAGCATCTGGGTCGGCTCTGTAAGCTGCTGATCGACAGCGGTAGGCGGGACTTCCTGCGGACCAGAGGTTTCAACAGCCGTCTGATTGGCTACGCAGACGCAGAGGTGACCTTGGAGAACGTCCTGCTGACCGCCCTGCCCTCGTCCTGACGGACTTGCTCGTTTCTGGCCGGGTTCACACCCTGCTGGATCGGACTTGTTAATAAAACGTCAGTCTGTGGATCAGAATCTGTTTATTAAAGTCAAACTTGATCAGCTCCAGTTTCTGGTTTCAATTCCGTCTCTTGATCCAAACTGAGTTCTGGTTCTGATCCGGTTTACTGGAATCAGGAAGTAGAGGGACCGAGCTGAACCGGGTCATGTCTGGGCTGGTCTTCATCTGTCTCTGAAAGGTCCAGAACAGAAAGACGTCAAAACCTTGGTCAGAACCCGCTGGCCCGGTTAGTGGTACCATTAGACCGTGATCAACATGGAGGTTAACGTTTGGGTCAGATGGTTCTGTTAATCCAGTTAGTGGGTCAGGTTCTGCCGTGGCGACCAGGTTACAGCTTCAGACCAGTTTACTAGATAGGGTTACAGTCCAGAACCGGTGGTACCATCAGAACCGGCAGTACTAACGGTGGAGGCAGTGCGCGCTCAGCACGGCGTAGTTTCTCTTCCGGGCCTCCTGGATGTAGGTGAGCATGAAGTCCCGTCCAAACATCTCCCGGTCGTCTTCGCCGTCCTCCGTCCTCAGAGGCAGAGACACGTCTACAATCAGAGGGTTGTCCCGGAAATTCACAAACCTGTCCACAAGAGACGGCACAGAATCAGTCCAAGAGACTGAGACATGAGAGACCAACCTGAGACTGACCCATCGAAGATTGGTCAGACACTACCGTGTCTAATCCTGAGTTACCAGCTACATTCTCAGACACTTTGACAATTTTTAGAAAATGTTTTGATTTTGCTAAACTGTTTGATGGCTCTTAGTCAGTTCTGGTTCTGGAGCAGCCCAGAATCATCCTTGTTGTCTCATGGAAACCTGTAGGTCTTGGACATGTTCATCTCCAACAGCTGAACCAAATGGGTGGCTCGTCTACAGGCTTCAGCTGAAGCCGGTTTTAATTTGTTTGATCCGGCTGTTGGAGTGCTGACGTCTTCAGAGACAGTCAATGGAGACAGATGAACAGGTGTACCTCAGGTTGGTCATGTCCTCCATCAGGGATGGGATGTCCCTCAGCCTGTTGCTGCTGAGGACCAGCGTGTCCAGTCGGGACATCCTGCTGATGTTCTCTGGCAGGATCTGCAGTTCATTCCTCTGCAGCCACAACGTCTGCAGCGTCTGCATCCTGAGGACAGACACGTCCCATTGGTCCACCGGCCCACATGGGGCGGAGCTCAGCGCCACGGGAGGCGAAGCACAGGTGTTCCTACCTGTGGATGTCGTCAGGCAACTGCTGCAGGCGGTTGCCCCCCATGTCGAGCCACTGCAGTGCCGGCAGGGCGACAATGCAATCTGGCAGGGAGACGAAGTCGTTCATGGACAGGTCCAGGTGCTGCAGCCGCACCATGTTCCTCAGCTGGAGACCGACAGAGCTGGATCAACTGGACCGAACCTAGACTGGTCCGGTACCTGGTCCGGTATCTGGTCAGGTACCTGGTCCGGTCCCTGGTCCTTGTCCCTGATCCTTGTCTCTGGTCAGGTACCTGGTCCAGTCTCTGGTCCGGTACCTGGCCCGGTCCCTGGTCCGTTCCCTGGTCCGGTACCTGGCCCGGTCCCTTGTCCGGTACCTGGTCCGGTCCCTGGTCCTTGTCCCTGATCCTTGTCTCTGGTCAGGTACCTGGTCCGGTACCTGGTCCGGTACCTGGTCTGGTATCTGGTCAGGTCTCTGGTCCGGTACCTGGTCCGTTCCCTGGTCCGGTACCTGGCCCGGTTCCTGGTCCATTCCCTGGTCCGTTCCCTGGTCCGGTACCTGGTCCGGTATCTGGTAAGGTCCCTGGTCCGGTATCTGGTCAGGTCCCTGGTGCGGTACCTGGTCCGGTCCCTGCTCCGGTCCCTGGTCAGGTACCTGGTCCGGTCCCTTGTCAGGTACCTGCTCCGGTACCTTGTCCGGTACCTGGTCCGGTACCTGGTCTGGTATCTGGTCAGGTCTCTGGTCCGGTACCTGGTCCGTTCCCTGGTCCGGTACCTGGTCAGGTACCTGGTCTGGGAGCTCCTTCAGGTCCCGGTTCATGGCCAGCTCCAGCCTCTCCAGACTCTCACAGCCACCGAGTTCTTCAGGAACGACTCGGATCCGGTTGTAGCTCAGCAACAGCTCTCTGAGCCGGGTCAGCTTCCCTTTGATGAGAACCGGATCACGACAGGTGTTCAGAGGTCGGGGCCGGATAGACTCAGTGTGGGCCAACTGGCCCAGTTGATGCTCACCAATCTGCTGCGGGATCTCGGTGACGGCGTTCCGCGACAGGTCCAAAACCAAGAGGTTCTGGAAGCTGCAGATGAATGGCGGAACCTTCATCAGGCCAGTTCTGTGGATCTGCCACTCCTGAACCTGGACGAACCGGACCAGACATGCCGGCAGGTTCTGAGACAAACACAGACGGGTCAACAGGACGTTCTGGACCAGCGAACCGGGCCGGTCCCTGGGCGGTACCTTCCACTCCTCTTGTTCTATCCGGAGAACCAGCCGTCCATCTTCCGTCTGCAGCTTCTCCCTGAGGCGGGCCAGAACTGCTCGGTCCTCCCAGACCCGGATACTCAGCCTGGCCCAGAACGGGTCACAGCAGTTAGGAACTGGGCCCACCAGAACCCGACCACCGATCCTTGTTCTGAGGAGTCTCTGATCTCAGAACACCATTATACTCGTCCGGCCCGGTCTAGTTCTGATGTAGCTTGTGAAATGGGACCAGAATGTGGAGCCATACTGGTCCCAGTTCAGACAGATTCATGGTGTCCGAACACAAACAGGACTCAGGGCTGAAGACTTCATTAGTCCGTTACCATGACAACCACCTGATGCTGCTCATTGGTTGTGAAAAAACTGGGATTAAAACTATGATAATATCAACCAATAGGAGTGAGAGGACGGGGTCTAACCTGTCTGTGGCCCCGCCCCTGGACGGTCTCCTCCTCTGCTCCTCCTCCTCCCTCCGTCTCTGGATCCGCGTCTCCCACAGAGCTTTGATGGAGCTCACGGAGCCGCATGCCGCCACGCCCACCATGATGTCACGGCACGCAGGACGACCTCTGACCTTTGGACATCTGCCTCAACCTCTGTTGAGGACGCAGGAGGACAGCAATGGACCCACAGTGGAGTTCAGGGACAAGTGCCGGTTTGTGTTGGTGTTCAGGTTATGTGGCGTTTAAATGCTAGGATTAGGCAACCTGGGAATCAGCGACAATCTCTGAATGGGTTAGGGTCAGGGTCAGGGTTGGGGTTGCCCTAACCCAGTGCTTCTCAAATAGTGGGGCAGGGGGGCGTGTTTGACCTCGGGGAACATGCTTTTTTATTTTTTTTACTGTCCTAGAATAAAGTGCAATAGCACCTCCACTACATTAGGGGGCAGTGGCGCTCTCAGTGGCAGAGTGTGCGTAGGGAGCATTCGCTCGGTGGTGTAGGGGTTTTGTTTGCACTGAGCATGCGCGCTTTGCACACGGCACAGAGTAGAAGTACGAAGTGTAGACACGAAGTGTAGCGGACCCTCAACTGACAACATGAACAAATATTTAACAGGGACGAGAAGACAGGCGGAGAGAGACGGAGATAAAGAGAGAAACGAAAGTCTCCCGAAAGCTAAGA
>CAEGAD010003320.1:0-16384 GCA_903067055.1 Poeciliopsis paucimaculata
ACATTTAATAGCACAACACAAAATGTAATCTTTATGACTTAAATCCAATTTGCATAATAATTTGGAACACGGGGTATATAGTCCAGTGAACTTTTGGGTGACTTTTATTGAATTAATTGGATTTAACTGCTTTTTTTTTTTTTTTTTTTTACATAATTATACTAACCACTTTATTTAATTATTATAAAATAATTGACTTATTTTATTTGAAGTAATGTGAAGGGGTGTGCATCTATCCCACAATGCATTGTGCTATCACCAGCAGCATCTAATTTAAGTACTTTTTTATTTACCACATAAAGTAGTTTTAAGGTGAAAATGTAGACTCCCCAGCTTCATCAGATTTATTAAGTTAACCTAAGTTGCATCGTGATTTTGTCAGTCAGTGTCATTGCTTTTAAACTGTTTGGTAATTTGTTTTAAATTTGTGCGTATGATTTAATTTGCTTTAGTTTTGTGCAACCAGGTTGTTGTTTGTTGCTGATTTCCGCCCAGGTTCCTCCTGAAAACAAGATCTGGATCTCAGTGAGAATTTACATACAGGAATTTAAAAAAAAGTTACATTTACTAAAATAGTTGCTCAATCTAAAAAACTAAAAAACTAAAAAAACTAAAAAAACAAAAACAAAAACAAAAAAAAACAAAAAAACAAATTTGGTTCAACAGTAGAGTTATGTGAACTAATAGAACCAGCTAAACATCATCAAGTTACTGGAGTTGTGTAAATTTAACATGTACAGCTTGCACATGCTCACATTTTGGAGTTGAAAACTTGATCTTTTTTTTCCTTTTTAAATCAGCCAATGGGTTTGCAAAAGTTTTTTCCCACCTAAATCCACTTATTGCATTTTAAGGTGCGGCTGTAAAAGATTCATCTGAACGCCACTTTATTCAACTCTGCTTTTCTAGCAGATTACTATCTCTTTTCTTTGCTTTCTGCTTTTAAAAGTCACGCTGTGGCGTCTCCGTCTGATTGGACCGCTGTCTATCCTTCCTGTCTACCTCTGCAGATAGCTGAGGTGGAAGCAACCACGATGGAGACTCACAGTATTGATTATCTTTGATCACCCATCTGCCCCCCAGATCAATACCGTCACGCAGGAGGAAAATCCATCGGCCGCAGTGTAAAACGAGATAAGGGAATCTTGTTGCCGTTGGGGCTACAGAGAAGTGTTCATTGTGGGAAACATTGATCATTGTGTCGGACTCCCGCCGTCGGCTCGGCTGGGCTTCAGAACCAGGTGAACTGGACTGTCTCACAGACTGGAGGCTGTAAATGTGAAGCAGCTGCTTTGTCCTTGGCACACGGTGGTGCAACGGCGACGTCTTTTCTTGACTTAAAAAACAAAACAACGAAGTCCAGACCAAAAACATCTTTCTGCCTGTTGTCGCTCTTTTTGCTGCCATCACTTTCTATGCTAAGCTAATAGCTTCCATCTCTGCTGAGGCCATTGATTTGATATCTCTGTCAGCTTGTCCTTGGTTTCTGTTGTTTCAGGTGTGTGTGTGTGTTTGTGTTGTTCTCTTAAAAGGCACTTTAGATGAAATGTGGATGACGGCGTTAAGAGGAGTATTTTGTTTTGCCAAGGTTATTTGCCACCTGTAACAGGAGAGTTTTTAGCAGAGAAATTAGAGGCAGTCCTTTCTGAACAGAATTTCGTTTTAAACTCTCTTGACATTTTTTTATTTAGGCTTTGTGATACTACTCAGAATCATTTAAACCGGGCAAAGAATAAAATGGCGTGTAGGAGTTTGATACATCGTGAAACAAGAGACGTTGCGTCCAGTAAACAAATGCCAAACTCTTTGCAAAATCATGTTCCCCTCCCTGCCTGCGGGGGGCGCTGCACCAAGAAACACTGAAGGAAGCGACATGAAAATCTCCAAAGAAGACGTCAGCATTTTCCTTCTTCATGAAATGTAAACCTAAAAGATAATAAGGTTGCATCAGATTTTAGCGGTTGTAGGATTTCTTTATTGTTTTTGATAAAAGACAACGATCCGTTTCTCCCGCTGGCGCGAAACTCCCGTGTTTGTTTTGGTTTTACTTACCAAGAATGTATTTATTATTATTATTATTATTATTATTATTATTATTATTATTATTATTATTATATTGTTTGCTCACTATTTTAAAAAGGTGACAATGTTTTGAAACAAAGAATTAAAAATCGCTTTCATTTTCAATAAAATCTTGCATGTTTAGTTAGTTTTTGAAAATAAACACAAAGTTTATTTTTGTATTTTTAATTAAAGATAGCTTTTCATGACCCACAAGCGTTTTGGCCTTCGTTGCAAAAACTTTGGTCTAAACTAAAAACTAAACACTAAACATCAGGTCATATTTCAGCCGTGTGGCCAGCATGTATTGACATTAAATCAATCAATAAATCAATCAATCAATCAATCAATCAATCAATCAATCAATCAAATTTTATTTGTATAGCACATTTCAGCAGCAAGGCATTTCAAAGTGCTTAACATCATAAACACAAAAACACAAAGTCATGCAACATAGAATAAACAATCAAAACATTAATTTAGATCAAAGTTATAATTTGTTATCCATTTATCTAAATGTTTTATTAAAAAGTTGCGCATGTAATCTTAAACCAGAAACTCCACCGGCGCACTCTTATTTATCCCTCTAACTTCTTTAGCGTCTCCGCGGTGCGTCCACATGGAGTTATTATTGCAAAGCAGCAGAAACAAATATAGCCAAAGAAGCGCGCTGGCAGAGTTTATCGATCTCAGGTTTGAAATTCCTTCTGGAGTTTTCCACTGTGATCACTTTTCTGTTAATGGCCACATTCAGTCAGAGTGATGACACTGCTGATCAGTGGACCGAGCCACACAGAGAGAAACACAATCACCGCTTTCCTCTACAGCATGGGTGTCCAAATCCAGTCCTGGAGGGCCGGTGTCCTGCCACCTTTAGATGTGCCTCTGCTGCACCACACCTGTCTAGAATAATTAGGTCAAGGATAATAATAATTAGCACAAGGAGGAGGTAATTAAGCCATTTCATTCCAGTGTTTTGTACCTGGGACACATTTAAAACTGCAGGACAGCGGCCCTTGAGGACTGGAGTTTGACACCTGTGCTCTACAGTAAGAATTGCCCTCCCCCTAGTGCAGAAAACATGTAATGCAGCAATGACTTCATATTTTCTCAGCTCTCCATCTCTTTAGGCTGAAAAGCCGCGCTCAGGCTGCCCACACAGGAGCGGGTGAGACGGGCTGTGGATTAGTGTCAGCGATTTACTCTGGTTAACCTGCCCTCACTAATCTCACAGGTGTGTGTGTGTGCGTGTGCGCGTGTTTGGATTTAGCTCACAGACGTTTTTAAGACAGAGCTACTTTTGTGTGTTAGTGTGTTGCCTGAAAACAGGTGAATGAAAGAGAAGTAAAATGTGCTCATGTTTTCGAGTTTGCTCCTGATTTTAATGGTTAGTTTGTTCGGGGACCTATTTTCTATGCGCATATTAATATATTTGTATTGTTCACCAGCTGCTAATCTTTTGGAAATGCCTTGCAGGGCAGATCCACATCAGTTCCTGTCAGAGCGCTGAAAGTCCAAATATAATATGCTTGAATAAAAACTGCTGTTAAAGCTGCAGTATGTAAGTTACCAAAATATGTTTCACCCATATTTGTTAGAAGTGTCACCATGTCGTGATAGTATAATATGAGACAGATAACCTGCTAAAAAAAAAAAGAAGATCCCCATCACCTTCGTATGGAGCTACTATTACTGTCTGAAGAAATGACAGTTATGTGATTGGTCAAATCCAACCAATCAGAGCCAGGAGGAGGCTGTCAATAATGCTCGTCTATGCTAACTAGCGTTAGGCTTCATAGTGGTGTGAGCAGCACATACAAAGATGATTGGCAGCACTAAGACCGCACCGGGATTTTTCCACAGATCATCTGTCTTAAATTACACCGTCACGACATGGGGACAGTTTCAACAAACACCTAAAACAATTTTTTTAAAATTTTTTTATGAAAGTTACATACTGCAGCTTTAATATTTCACCACATGCCGTTATGTTAGCATTTCAGTGCAGCGATTCCTTAGAGTTGTTCCTGAGCAGATTAGTGAATATTCCTGTTGGTTTGTGGTAAGAAGGGAGCTCTAAGCGTCCCAAAGGTCCCACAGCCTTTGAAGTGAAGTAGCATCACGTCCTTCCCTGCTCTCCTGCTCTCCTGCTCTCCCTACAACGGGCCGGGGGGAGGCGAGGGCGGGAGGAGGGAGAGGATATGTGGAAATAAACTCAGAGCAATTTTTATGTTTGGAGCCTACACACACACACACACACACACACGCAGGTTGATCTCAGTGAGATGGCTTAGTCATGAAAGGCTATATGATCAGATCTCTAATAAGAGTCCTCCAGAGCGATTGCGATGGCGGTTTTGTAAAAACTGAGCATTCCTGACTGCAGCCATGCTACATAATCACAATCTCTCTGGAAGGCCTGTCAGGATGACAATAAATCGTCCCGGAAACGATTGCGATAAGCTATAATATTGGTGTTTCAAGATCATTCTGAAGTAATGCGATGACAAATGGGGTAACAATGCAATTATAAACCAGAACACTTCACATTTTACGTTTTAAATATCCAAAGTTTAACATAACTGAGCACAATAAAAAAAAAAAAAAGAAAATAACCACACACCACTGAAACCATAATAAAATGGATTGTGAAGTCAACAAAATTGTCCTTCAAAAAATATGAATCATCTTTTTAACGTATGGTCCAATTTATTGGTTTGTTGATCATTGCGACAGGCTTTCTTCATAGTAGTTATAGTCCTTTTCAGAAGTTGTTTTAAAAATAATTCATGCCCTTTTGAGCCTTTTTTGCATTTTGTCACTTTACAACTATGAGCTTCGATGGATTTTGTTGGTATTTATGTTAAAGTGCAGAAATATAAAATGGTGGGAAGACGATATCCTTCTTTTTTAACAAGTTTTTAAATTTTTTCACAATTTGTGCACATATTTGCACAACAGCTCAAGCTTCGTTGGATCAATTACAATAATAGTAACAGATTTTATTTTTATTGTAGCAAAATGCTGAGCTTCCAGAAAAGCACGAAAAGCTTCTCTGAACACCAGCCTTAAGGTTTTGCCACGGATTCTCAGTTGTGTTCAGGTCTGGACTTTGACTGGGCCATTGTAACGCAAGAATCCGGACCGTTTCGTCGCAGCTCGCACCACAAACTAAATAAAGTTTATGCGCACGCGAGACGATTCACATTTTTTCTGTCAAACATTTTACAAGTATTGCATAACAGAAACAAACTATGAAATAAATAAAGTTAAATCCAAATTTGAAGTGAAGTGTTACTCTGCCGTGAAGGTCAGATTTATTGACCGTTTCTCTCTCCAGCCTTTCAGCTCAGATTGTCCGCCATTAAAACAAGTTCAGGCAGACGACGAGATGACTTCTGATTGGTTCCACAGGATTTTAGTTTTTTGGGGGCAGCAGTGTAACAGGGGCTTAATTATGAAGTAGGCCATACTCTTCAAATGTTTATTTGGGGAAACAAAATGAAAACCATGTTTCATTTTCCCTTGACTTCACATAAATATTCAGTAAAGATACATTGCAGCCAACTGGAAGCAGTCGTGTTTTTAAAGAGCTCCAGGTTGATCTACGTCGTCTGCGTGCTTTTGGTAAACAAAGAGTTTCGTTGCTCAGCAACTTTTTCAATTCCTCTGATTAATTTTGGCCGTCAACGACGCTTAAAGGAGCCTGACGGATCCTTTACGGATTTATGGCGATTATGTAAACGCTGCATTTTAGCCGAATAAACAAATAATTCATCACCTCAAAGATCAACATCGGTTACTTGCAGCCCGACCTCAGTGGCGTTTATGAACAGGAACGTAGCGGAGTGTTGTTTCCATGGCGCCCGCTGACGGTGAGGGAGAGAGAGAGGTCCTGGGTGGCTTGGGGAGTTGATTAAAGATTCACAATCACTGGTGGACCCAATTTGCGCCCTGTGTCAAGGGGATGGAGTGGTTATGGCTGTTGCCGTGGCGACCCTGGAGTGGGACGAGTCCCAGGAGGCCCTAGAGGTGTGAGAGATGAAAGGTTAAAGAGGCTTAAATGAGATTCAATCAAGGTGAAGTTAAAGTTGTTGGAGGATGGGCAGGATGGGATGGGAAGCTTTCATGGTATATAACCGGAGATATGATGGAAATCTGATCATTTATATCAATATACTCCATTTTTTATCATTCAAAAATGACATATCCATCTCATCAGAGACTTCTCACAGGATTTATGAATCAAACAAGCACTTTCTCCTGCAGCGGAGGATTAGATGGCCGCCATTGGTACGACAGCAGGCAGACATGTTTATAATGTTATGATTAGTAGAAAGAGGCTCCTCTTACAGAATATACATAATATTCTGATACCTTTTCACTAGTTTGTATGTCTTGTTTTCATCTTAATTATGCTTAAAGATTTGTGGCTTTATCTAAATAACGCTCCAATATGCAGGGCCGGATTTACAAGGATGCGGGACCCCATGTTACCGCTAGTTCGTTGTTTGTTTGTTTTGTTTGCAATGTTTTATTGCATGTTTTCAGCTTTGTTGATTTAAAAAAAAAAAAAAAAGTAATTTGTCCAAATATGTTAGAAAAACACAAACTTTCGTAGAACTTAGAGACTATGTCACATTTGACACAACTGTAGTTCCAGCAGATTTGTTGGCGTATAAAAATGCTGATCAAGAAATTTTCTCTTAACTTTTCCCCTTTATTGCAGCACAGGACTATGACAAGTTAGAGACGTGAATACAGTAGAAAATAATCAATAAAAAGTGTATCTTTTTAAAGAGTAACATATTCGAAACCAGATATTTACACACACCAAAGACAGGCACATTTTTTTCTCAACTTGTGAAGTTAAATCCGACCAAACTTCTTGTTTCAGCTTAACTAGAATTACCAACAGGACTTCTGTTTGCATAGGACAATAATAAAAATAATTTTGGAAATTATTTGTTGTGTGCAAATGTCTGCTTTCAACTGTAACTAGAATTTACGCCTCGCTCTCGATGAGGCTTTCTTCTCGACTATTCTAAACCGTTCCATGGAAATCCAACCACTCGTTGTCAAGGCTGTTCTCTCCCAAACATCAACATAAAATCTGGTGTCGGTACGTCAGCAGGGTTCTGGGCACACCCTCTTCTTTTTCCACAAGTGCTCCGTCAGCTGTGCCGTGATTTATCTCCTCTTCCAATGCAGCCAGAGCAGCCTCATCAAGTATTCATGCAGCTGCAATTTCTGCTCTAAATGCATCGTTTTACATTTAAAAATTGGTGGGGGGGAAAAAAAAACAAAAAACCTTTCTGCAATGGGCAGAAATACGTCAGGAAGTCTGAAGAAGATGAAATACAATACATGTAAAAAGTATTCAGCCCCGTAGATGTTTTACTCAGTCGATTTTGCAAAGCAATCCCTATAGACTAAATTGAAAACTAAACTCTATAAACTAATGACAATTGATAAAAAATATTTCACATGGAATAAGAGATTTTTATCAAAAAGACTGATTTTGCTGCATACTCCTTAAAAGCACTGTATTTTTTAATCGTCACAGATATATTAGCAAACCAGGGAAGGACTGGAGATGGATTTCCAGATTCCTCTGAGCCTGTCTTTTGTTTTCAGTTTTAAAGAGAGCGTCTGCTTTAGAAACTCTCATCCCAAAAGATTAGCTCCGTATCTTCAGCCAAGCTCTTAAGGTACTTACCTTCAAATTTGTGTCGGATATCTTACCGACTTCATATCTAATCAAACTGCCTTCTTGCTCATTCAAACTCTTATACTTACTGGTTCTGACTGTTTTTCAAAATATGATTTTAAAGTTCGTCCACTGGTGATTCTCTCACACGGATCCCAGAATTAACAAGCGGAGAAAACAATGTCTGGATTATATGAACATTTCCAATGTCCTTCACTGAAGACTATTTCCATGACAACTGAGTCGTTTCTTTTTGTTTTTCACACGACAAATGTTCTTGAAATAAATACAACTAATGGATCCAAAAATCAATTTCTCTGATTGCCACAGAGTTCCCATTACCATCCATATTAAAGAAATCAATCAGGCACCGACAATTAGCACTCAGGCATCACGATTGACCATCTGTTGTCTTAGAAACCCACATTGATCTGGTCTGTAAAATAACCAATGCAAAGAATATGTTTCTATGAACACTGCTCCTCTCTTTGTGCCAAATCACTTGATTTGACTGTGGTTTATCACGCACCCAACACGTCTACAACCCGAGACACCTCTCTCATAACCACACTGCTTCTGTGTTGACACTGTGTTTATGTTCACACACTCCACCAGTGAGAAGCTTTTGGTTTCCGTTTCCCCGGCTGCTAGTGGAACAAGCGAGGAAACGCTGCTTCTTCTGCCTCCTTGCACATTGTCTTGTCCTGTGCTCTCTAGCAATCGTTCCCCCTGCGCCCCGCGGCAGTGAGCGGGACAGGGAGCTTATGAGTGTTGTTGCTTTCCCTCGGTTAGCGGAACATAAAAATTTCATGTTCTGTTCGAGAGAGGGTTTCGTAGTAGCGGTTATAACTGACTTGTTCTTTCAAAATCATTTCCACTTGATTGCGGACTTTGAGGCTCGATACCCACTGAATGGACCTCATGAATACCGCAGCTTTCCACAGTCATAATAAAATCTGGTCGGAAGAGAAATGCATGGTCATGTCACACCTTTGCCATTCTGCAGGTCTGTTTGTTTTGTAATTAAAATGCTCTGTCATCCGCTTACGATCTTTGAGAAGCTTTGCTACAATGTAAAGTAGTCAGTGTACAACTTGTACAATGGCATACATTTGCTGTCCCCTCACAGTAACTCCACTTGCAGCCATGAAAATCTAATCTAATCTGCTGGCCACAAAAACAATATTTTGTGTAGCCGCCATTACTATCCGGCTCTGTCCAAACGCTCTTGGGCTCTTCACTAGGGCTTCGCAGCCTGCCACTGGGATCCTCTTTAACTCCTTCATAACGACGTAATAGAGCTGGTGGATGTTGTGCTCCTTCATTTTCTGTTTGAAAATCACACAGGTGCTCTATAGGGTTTAGGTCAGAGGACGTGATTGGCCTCACACACCTTAACCTTCAGTTTCTTTAGCAAGGTGGTGGTCGTCTTGTAGGTGCGTTTGGGTTGGTCATCATGCCCTCACGGGGCTTTTCCACCATCGCGGACTGGAACCCTTTCCAATTCTCAATCGTATTGCGTTTCCACCAGAACAAGGCTCCTGAACACCAAATCTGGTGCCATTCGGGCACACCTGGCTCTTCAGTGCGAACAGTCGCATAATCTATTGTTTCACCCCATGGGCCGGTCAAACTGGGGACAAAGAAACAATAAATACGGCAGCAAACAAAGACTGCAAAGGCGCAAGGTGTCCTCCATCTTGTTACTATGCTCTTCTCCCGTGTTGTGCCAGGCCCCCTGTTGATCATGCATGCATGGTTCCCAGGAGGAATGGAAATGGGTGGTGGCTCTCAACAAACAAATCTCGTTTGGAGACATGTGAACCGAACCTGTCATAGAACAAGAGTTCTTACTGCAAACTGCAGCTCCCCACAGTTTGCCCCCAGACTACGCTGCCACCACCAGACTTGACAAGTAGGCAAGACAGACTCTTTGTACAATTCACCTGATCACTGCTACACTTACTTCACACCATCTGATCTAAATATGTTTCTCTTGGCCTCATTCGACCATAAAACATGTTTCCAGTAATCCTTAGCCTTAGTCTGTTTTCTTTCACTAAACTGTCTGCGGGCTTTCTTGTGCTTCATCTTTAGAAGAGACTTCATTCTGGGATGAAAACCATGGAGGACAGATTGATCCAGTGTGAGGGGTATAAACCATACCCCTGACTGTCTGCTTAAACCATAAGCAGTCAACCTCTCCAGCAATGCTGGCAGCACTCATATGTATATTTTGTAGAAACAACCTCTATGACCATGAATACGGGCACTCAGCCACTTTGGTCGATCACGGCGAAGCCTGTTCTGGGTGGAAGCTGTGCTATTGAACTGCTGTATGGTCTTGGCCACCGTGCGTGCGTACTGGCGCTAATCCATCTGTGCCTAAACTGCACTGTCATCATGCGCTACTCTCTTGTAATCTCTTTGAGATGGTTCAGCTCTCCCCATGTGGACTAAAACATTTTGTTAGCCTCCTGTTACAAAATGCATTTACGCTTTTTGACACTTTGTACTTTTTAATTCCAACCCAGGACAGCTCATTGGAGAAGGGAAACTTTTGTATTGGGACATTTCAGGTAAATCGTTTTACGTGTTTATTGAGCAGTTTCCGACTTTGCTGTCTTTGATCCGTTGAAAGCGTAGTGCCGTTGTTCCTGTACTACACACCGGCTTTGGATGTGTCTTTATGTGATCTCTTTGGTTGTCCAACAATCCTGGGTAAAAGTTCCTTGTCTGTTTTGTCTTCTGGTTTTAGCTGAATTGACCTGTTCAGAGAAAAAGGGCAGGAAACTGCTACTTCGCAAGTTGTTGCTAGTTAACCAAAGAGGAAAGGAGTTCATTGATACCATCATTTTAGCTCACTGTGAGAGATTTAGGAGCCAGAAGCCTTTAGTTCTGGACTCTGGACTCTGTTGAGGAGGTGGGTGAGAGGAGAACATCAGCTAAGCTGAACGCAATTATGACAACTCCTCTCACCCCCTTCTTGAGACGATGGAGGCCGTAAGCAGCTCCTTCATCAGCAGACTGATACACCCACGGTGTAGGAAGGAAAGATTTCACCGGCTATTCAGACTGTATAACACTTAGACCTGGTAATGTAGCACTGATAAATTGTTAAAATACCTGTATCACGGCTGCCTTTGTTATCGCTCATCTTGGCACTGTGCAGCACCATAGTTATTTCTTATACATTATTTTTCTAGGCACAACATCACAGCTTCTTTGTAAAGAACTACTTTTACACATGATGTTATTGGTGGTTCAAATGGAGCTAAAGTTTTATCATGATATTTTGTGATGACAACAAAAGTGACAATAAGAAACATTTATTGCTTTTCTCTTAGGAAACTGAATGCCACAGCAATCGCAGCCCCACAAACCCAAGTTCTGCTCCAGAAAAACATTCAACTTGTAATAAGATTCGTTAGTTCAAAGTGTGATTTGTATCAGTAAACTCCAGAAGAGTAGTGAGCATATTTTCTAATTCATTTGTATTTATTGGTACAGTTTTATTGAACAGTGGATAAAAACAGTAAAATCCTGACAGTTTTATCATTACAGGTTTTCGTTATTAATTGGAATTTATTGTGACAACAATATATAAAATCTTAAGAAATGTATTATGATAAATGATAAACAATATGATAAATGTCCACCCCTACATGCTGAGTAGCTTTTAGTTATTTTATATTGTTTTCTATTATGATTTGATTGATTGCTGTTTATTGCAATTTTGTTCTTTGGTGCTGTGACACATAAATTTCCACATGGTGGAATTAAAGCGTATCGATCTAAGATCTATTTTTTAAGCCTACATTTCCCACAATGCTGTGCGGTTCTGGATCGGAGTTTGGTGAAAAATTCTCTTGTATTTTTTGCAAAAAAAATACAAGAGTATTGCGATTTAAGTATCGCAATACTTAAATCTATCGTAGTAGGAACACATCTCCTCTTTTTTTAAGCATCCTCAACTAATGACCCTCTGATATTCATGACCTGATTTCCCTGCGTTGCTTGAACACCACATGAGCTTCACTTCACCTAGAGGACGAGAGAAGAGGAAAGAAAGGAGAAGTGATGGATGCTTCCCTCCAGTGTGGATCATACATAATGAAGGCAGGAGTTCAATTATGCAAAGCTTTGATTTTGATCCCACAGTTTGTCATCACTGCGTTCTGAGATGCAAGGAGAAGGACGACAAAAATATGGAGGGAACGAACCGAACCTGCTGGGTGGAGAAAATAAAGGGATAGCACATACAAAAGTTTGACAAAGGTCAATTCAGATCTGCATATGGTGGTTGGCAACAGATTTGGACTCTCCGTTTCCATAATTAGTTACTGTTTCACTCGTAAAAATAGCCCCGGGGATGGTTTTGAGCTAAGCTACTTCAAAGGGAAAGAAGAAAGGGAAATATTTCCCTTTGGAGAAAATCAGGATGTGACATGAGGCCAAACCACATGAAAATATTTTAAACACGCCACTTTTGCTTATTAAATCTAAGTGAAGTTATGAATTATTAAACATCAGGTAAATGTGCACGAGATAGCCCACCTCTTCCTGATTTGTCAAATACAGGTAAAAAAATCTGTATGATTTTTTTTTTTAAATAAGTATTTTATGTTCTATAAATTTGTTATTTACAGAGAACAGCGACCTCCTTCACCCTGCTGTCCATAACCTTTCAGTTGCCTCCACATACTAACGAGACCTTTCACGGCTTCTCCTGATTGGTAGTTTAAGATCAGTAGGTGGAGCCTCGGGGCGTCAGCGTCCACTGAATGGTCTCTGATCAGCTGACAGGATTCATTCAGGTCGCAAAAGGGAGCTGAAAAGTAGACGAAGTCTGTTTGTGTCTGAGCTCACAGGCGCTCCTGCATTGCCCGATACAACAGCGCAGCAGGTGGTGCCGCCGTACACACACGACTCTGCTTTCACACTCACACACACACATGTTTGCGCAGCTATCTTTGCGGGGACTTTCCATTGACTTCCATTCATTTCAGCCTAAACCTTACCATTAGGATACCTAACCCTAACCCTAACCAAAACTCAATTCACACCTTAGTCCTAAACCTGACCCCTGACCCAAAAACAGCGTTTCCCCTTGTCGGGACCAGGCCTCAGTCCCCACAAGGAGCAGTGGGTCCCCACAACGTAGCATATGTCAGAAAAATGGTCCCCACAAGGTATTAGAAACAAACGCGCGCACACACACCCACATAAAGCCGTCAAAACAGCATTCAGTTATAAATTAGATGCAGGACATCTTACTGAAGAAAATACATGTTAGTATAAAATAACTCTGATCATCGTTTATCAATGTTATGTGGCAGGAAGAGGACAAATGAATAAATATTTACACACATTAATCACCTTAGTAGGATGTGAACTAGCTGAGGGAGGTTGAGGAGAAGTTCGGTGGGCTGCTGTGCGTTGTCACACAACATGATAGTAATTTGGCTTGTAAATCTGTAATTAACAGTGTTGTGGGAGGACGTTTTCCGAACAGCGTGATGACGAAGCTTTCTTAGGTGAGACCAGAGCTCCAATGTGCACATCTTCTCCTTGACCTGCTTTAAACACAACCACACGTAATGCCGGTCATCTAAAGCGAATCTGATTCACCATGTTAGAATCTGGTCGAGTACAACTCCTCGTTGCAGGAGTTGTACTCAGAGTTGCTTTAATTTCAAACCACATGAAGATCATGAGTGTCCTCAAAGGGCCGGTAGTGGTCGAATGTGTTGATGAAACTACCCATTAACAAGCTGTTACAATATTAATTAACAGCTGTCTCTGCGTTTGAAGAGTGCTTCTAACGACTAGATAATACAATCTGCTGGGATTGCAGGCTCTTATTTAACTCTTCTTCTGATGTTTTTTCCCCCCTGGAGGATAACGGTAACCCAGTGTTAGCTGATACTTCCCTGAAACAGAAGACAAGAGTTTTTCTTCCAGAAGCACAACCAGGTATTCGACCGCGAAGCACTTATTATTAAATCTTCTTCAGTTCCTATTTTTCTTTTCTTGGATATTTTAGTATAACTTAATTGTTTCTAAACTTCGGCACGGTTTACACGGAGCCGGTTTTCAGTGACAATATTTTTGTTGCGATCCGGTCTCTCTTTTGTGTGTATTCGGCGATTGTGGTTTCTGACAGCCACACTTTTTGAAACTCGGTGTGGACGTGTAGATTTTCGGCAACACGCCCGTCCATCCCTCCCCCTTTTTGTACCAAAGCGTGCGTGCATTTTGACGATGCTAAAATCACAGCGCCTTACAGTGGCCTGGCATGACAACTACAGCTGACTCAAGGTGTCTCGGCCGTGCCGTGTAAACATGGCGCATTTCCCCAATAAATATCTGAAAATAGCTGCAGTTTCCAGACAGCAGCCTTGTCAGAAAAATCTTCGGTCTTGCTCAAAAAGTCTGTTAGATGAATGTCAATATGACAACACTGCCCTCTGGTGGCAGGCTGCGTGAAAGTGTTCATCTGGTGACTGCATGTTGTAAGAGTAGCTCCTTTGGTTTGACAATTACAACTTTTAATCTCTAGAAGGCCAAACAAATGGCTACAGTGGGCCTTGAATTTGAAACATGTGCCGTCGTGTGTAAAACATCCCTTCATGGAGAGGCCTTATCATCATCCATGTGTCTGCACTGCCTTGATGTTGGGGCTTTAGGGTAAATACTTAGTCATCCTTAAACTATGATTGTCCAAAATAATCATAGTGAAATAAATGTGATAGATAAATAAAAGGTGCTAACTGAGTGCCTCGTGCTGTGTTGTATTTTCCACATTACAAATGTTTTTGTCACACTTTCAGATAATGAAAAACGACAGAGGGAAAACACATTTAAACAAATTTCTTTGCGAAAGGGAACAGTCCTGTCAAAATCCACCAACATTGTGTGAAAAAATAATTGCCCCCTTACGACTAATGACTATCAGGCAAAGGGTCTATTCTTTGCAACTATGTCACCCAATAACAACCAAATATCATAATATTTGGTTGCTGAGAGACATGCACTGTTGGCAGTTAAACCTTCTGAAACTCTGCCTTCAGGAACTCATCACTACATGGCTCCTCTATTAACCCTTTACGTTTTTATCAGTTGTTTGCTAATTGCTGCTGGCTAGTCTGAAGGAACTGAGTGGTCATAGCGGGGGCGGGCTGCTCTGTGAGGCAGAAGCTTGGAAGCTGTAGCTCAGAGGAGGAGCTGCATCTCTAATGTGGAGTTAGGTCCAACCAGGCATTTTGGACAGCTGAATGGTTGCCGTGGAGATTAAAGGTTTCTCAAGCGTGCATGAAAACATCAAGGTGACACTCTAGGTGTTTTTGATGGGGAATTACATTATGGCATCATGTTTAGCTATAAAATATGTATTTTCCATAATTCTGCCTATTTAAAATCGTAACTGTGGGAATTGTAGTATTCTGAATGATTTTATACTTTCTCCTTCAGTTCTGTCGCCTTGTTATCATAGACAGTGAATTTACTTTTAATACATTAGTGAGCTGCTGAGTCACAGCAGCAGCAAGTGGACTTTTCTCCCAGAGATGTGGGAACTGAAACTTACATCTTTGGTACATGTTGTAGCCCCTTCCTAAAGTGTGTTTAGTGAATTATGACAAAATGCTACCCTGAAGTCCAGTTGTTAATTATTCATTATCCAGCGTTAATATTCGTGTGACGCCACACAGTCCTGTTTCACTGCAGATTCAAGTTTACGTACTCACCGAGCAATTTGCTGCACTGCGTTCTGCTACGGTCAACGCTCGTTGATGTTTTAATATTAACATGGAAGTGAGGACAGATGCACACGGAATAACGTCGTCTCGCATAAACACTCTGTGGGTCTCGTGCTTACAGCCCAGCAGTGAATGAGTTACTCCTGGTGCAGTGTGTGTAGGTGCGTGTGTGTGAGTGTGTGTGCTCGGCGCGCCCCTCCCTAGTCGCTCCACACGCCGCTGCTCAGCTGCCTGCAGACGGATGTTGCCGCATCTCGGCGCGCTGCGCTGCGCTCCACCACCACGCTGCGTTCTTCTCCAAATGTTGCCAAATCTCCTCCTCTGTCCTCCTGTCTCTACCTTGACATACACACACACACACACGCACACACACCGTCTCTCTCTCTGTCTCTCTTTCCCTCCCTCTGTCTCCAACACACACACACACACCCCGACAATCACACGTAACGGCGACATTTCTCTCCGGCTTCTACACACACACACAACTCTCCGCTGAAAGTGGCTCATCGTCATCTAGAACGGTATGTAGAAACTGTTCCGCCTTTATTGTGACAGCTTCTCGTGTGGGATGACAGCTGCGTGTATTTTTGCAAATTTTCTGTTTATTTTTCTCCCATTTTCTGCACACAGACATGACGTCTGTCCTCCCGGCACTGCGTATCAGCCGGGTTTCTTTTCCGCTTGTTTGTGTTGCGCAACATTCTCCAGCATCCAGGAGGCAGATTCTTATACTTTTATGCGCAGTGGAGTTTTTTTTTTTTTTTTTTTTTTTTTCGTTTTATTTATTTATTTTGTTAATGGAAATTATGGCATGGGGCAGCAAAAAATTTGTTTACAAACCACAAAAATAAAT
>CAEGAD010003333.1:0-39054 GCA_903067055.1 Poeciliopsis paucimaculata
CTGCTTAGTTTGATATCAATGATGTAAGAAACAGAACATAACAACAATTTGCAAAGCAAAAGCATTAGGATTTACACAGTTAACCTCAAATGTATCTGTTCCCTGGATAGAT
Organism: Poeciliopsis paucimaculata; assembly: GCA_903067055.1. Taxonomy (NCBI): domain Eukaryota; kingdom Metazoa; phylum Chordata; class Actinopteri; order Cyprinodontiformes; family Poeciliidae; genus Poeciliopsis; species Poeciliopsis paucimaculata. The sequence continues at coordinate 113 of CAEGAD010003333.1, forward strand.
TTATGTTTAAAATTGTTTTAGTTAAACCAATAAGTAGTTTAAATACTTCACATTAACCTAACTTATTGTTCCCAGTCAACAACACCTCACACATCTAAAAATGAGCTGCTTAAAACTGCAATTACAGTATAACATCTTTGTTCATGTTTGTTTCTGTTTGCACAAACTCTCTGGCTCCCCCTGCAGGACTGCATCAATCTGGGTTCAGGGGAGCCCAACATCCCAGAGTATCGCTCCTTCGTCCTCTACCACAACAACAGCCCTCGCTGGAGTGAAGTGATCAAACTGCCAATTCCCATTGACCGTTTCAGAGGGTCCCACCTCCGCTTTGAGTTCAGACATTGCTCAAGTGGGTGTATTATGATTACCTTTAGTGGGCTAACAGAGTTGGCAGTGAGAAACTTGTTATAAATAAGACTGTGAAACATATTATTGGTGAATGGTAAATCAAAGGTAACCATGACATCATAAACGGACAATTCCCAAAGCTCTTAATAAGTATTTTTATCTCACTCTCTGGCTGTTACAGCAGTAAAACTTTCATTGCTTCTCTCCTTTTACATTTCTATTTCTCCCTGTTTACTCTCACTCTACAGCAAAAGATAAAGGAGAGAAAAAACTTTATGGCTTTGCCTTCACTCCTCTTATGAGAGAGGATGGAACTACTTTATCTGATGAGAGCCATGAGCTCTATGTCTACAAGGTCAGAGAAAAACGCTGCATATGTGTCATGTTTGTTCATCTTCTTCTTCTATTATAGACTTTTGTCTGAAAATAGTATAGTTATTTTGCACTTCCAGGCATTCAATATACTGACCAGTTAAACTTTCAGCTCAAAATGTGAAAACTCTGGCAAAATACAGCTGTTAGATTACAAAAGTGAATCAGATTTCTTTTGATTTTATTAGTTGAAGACAAGAGTACTTGTTTTTAAATGTCTCTACCTTTTCATATATATGTACCTTTTTTTCCTTCTTTGTGGGTTTAGTGTGATGAGAACACAACCTTCAGTAACCACGCCCTCTACCTTGGCCTGCCATGCTGTAAGGATGACTTCAACAGCTGTCCCAACATCCCATCCAGCCTCATCTTCCAGAGAAGCACTAAGGAGACATTCTGGATTGCCACGCAGCTTTCCTCCACCAAGCTCACTCAGAACGGTAACCACTTAATCCAGTAGCTTTAAAATTCATTGTCAGAAAATTAAATCTCCCTTCAGTTAATAAAAAATAAATAAATACATTAAAAACATCTCAATTTTACAGGGAAACAAAATCGTTTCATATTAGGCCTACTAAACACCTACCGTGTCAATGCTTAGCGTAATTTTACTCAATATGTTCTGAAATAAGGCACTAAGGCCTCAAATATTGCATGATGAGCTGCTGCTGATGTTTCTAATTGAAAACAAAATATCAGTTGCACTCATTACCAAACAGCAATAACAGAATTTATTCTTTATAAAAAGATTAGGACATTTTAGGATGTTGATTTACCACTCTGTCAGAAACATCAAAATCCAAATCAACTTTATTCTTCAAGTTTATGGGTATAACAAAAGAATGTGACTTCAGTTTTCACCGCTCACGTTATAATCAAACTATAGTCACCAACAGCATGCCATGACATATAACAAAAACACTTAGTAAGTAAGGAGAAGAGCAGTACAGTATTTGTTTCCAGCTGAGAAGTTGAGTAACTTGTGAGGTATTCATTGAGTTCAGCAGACAGATGATCTGGAGATAGAAACGATCTCTGTACGGCTAGGTTTTGCTATTAGTGTTCTGTAGCAACGACCACAGGATAAAAGTCAACAAATATGGCTTGACCTAAATACTGGCCTGAGATCTGAATAGGTAATGAATAGAGGGGATGTCAGACCTGGTGATCCTCAATGGAGACCAAGTTGTTTGTTGCACTTTGGACCTCTATTGTACAGTGGATGAGCCAAACCACACAGACATGGACGCACGCAAGACAGACTGGAAGAAGACAGTTTAGTAGATGACCAGCAGAAATCTATGTGGGACCTTCTTTCAGATGGAGTGGATGTGTGAGGACTGTCTTGGTTCCTGAGAAAACTGGAAAACAGGTCCTAGGAAACGGAAATGATCCACAGTAGTCAGTGTTGTACGACAGGGGGAGATTCTCCTGAAGTCCCCTGTCATCTTTAGCAGGTTTAGCTCCAGGTGGTTCTGACTGCACCAGCGAAGCAGCCTATGTGTGCAGACTTATCACTACCCTGGATCAGAGTAATGACAGTGGGGTCATCATTCCGGAATTTTATAGACAGGTCGGTTGATGTGCAGTCATTTCTATACATGAAGAAGAGGTTTGGGGAAAGAACACACCCCTGAGGCGGATCTTGAGCTGTAACAGATTCTTCCCACCCTAACCACCCTAATCCTTGTATTATGTTCTTGGATGGTTGAGGTGGCACAGGACAAAGTCGGTCTGGTAAGTAAGCTGCAGGGAGATCAAAAAGGAGTATGTGATGTCCTTCAGATGCTTCAGCGGCAGGCACTCAAAGGATTTCATGACCACAGATGTCAGCACAACAGGCCTGTGGTCATTTAATCCTGTGATGGTGTTTTTATGGGGACTGGGATGATGGTCAAGCTTTTTAAGCAGATGGAAACCTTACACAGTCTGAGAGACTTAATAAGTCTGAGAAGCTGAGTACCCTGTGAGGTAATCATTGATGGGGTCAAGATGTTGAGAGAGGGGAGTCTCCTAATGGACCCAGGACCTTCTACACACTCAGACACTGGAAGACCCTATGGACCTTACCAAGCTCCGCCCACAACCGGCCTAGAAAATCTCACGTGGCCGCAAGTCTCACAAACAAAGCCTAGCTGCGCTTTGTTTCTATGTAAACATGAGGTCTTCCACTTGGACTGACAGTCAGTTAGTGCGTCATTTCTGCCGGACTTTCACCAAATATCAGCTACAACAATGGACAGAGGAACTAACAAGTTTATGTCATCTTTTTAGGATGACATCAAGGTGTTTGAGCCACGCGATGCCTCCAACATTATGCACGTCACAGTAAAATGCTTTCGGTTGATGCGGAAAACGGCAGTGATAAAAGTCAACATCAGTATAGCTGTGGACAAGATCACTGATGCTTATTGTTCTTCCGAGGCTGGATAAGTCGGGCATTTATCGTTTTCTAGGTTACTTTTGAAATCACCGGGTGATTCCTGTTTGTTGGCAAATATTTGAGTGTGCATCAGCCACTGTACTCGATGCTAGCGTGGCTAACACGAGTAGCAGTTTAGTCAAAAGCCTTTTCTGCTAAAATAAAATCTTTACTGTATGTCAGATACACATTGCATATTGATGTGTTTAGCTAACATAAAGGGTGCGTAGCAGACAGGATTCGATGTGTAGAATTAGTATACTGGATACTGCCGTTATGCTGTACTTAGGTAACAGATGTTCATGATGGATGTGTTTATTATTGATTTTCTTTTTTTCAGACAGAAACAAAGCAAATCAATAATACTTACACCAGCACACACTCCTTTGTTCTTGTTGATCCTACGAAGGTTGAGCTGCTCATTCGGTTGTGCACAAGCTTTGATCCTAGTAAGGCATCCTGCTTCTGATTTTGGAAATCTGTGAATTTTACTGCCACAAATACGATCAGGATACCTGACATCACCAGTACAGATACTCCACTGGCAATGGAGAACCATTCTGTTTCGATTGTTGATACGAAAACTTTTTGCCGGTCTGCAATGTAGCTTGGAGCTACATTAGCTTGTGTTTACTACTGCATGTACATTAGCTTGCGTTTGTGAGACAGCCACGCACGTGATCGCCGTGCTACTACGTAGAATGGGCATCAGCCAATGAAACGCGGCCACTGTGGTAAGGTCCATTCTCATCATCTTTGTTCTGTAGAGCAGGCAGTGGTTGGGTGTGGATAGGGGGGTAAGGTGTTGTTGGTGGGATGTTTGGGAAAGCTCCTTGTGTGGGAGGGAGGTGTGAAGGACCAGCAATCAAAGTTACAAAATAGTAGATCATCAGCTAAGTTTGGTGACACAGCATGTGGGGAAGGTTCCTATAGTAAAGGACTGCACACTTCTTGTAAAGGCAAACGACCTCTTCGCTGCTAAACATATTTTCTTGTGAAGCAGATTTGTTTCCAACAAAAATACTTTTTGTGTTGTCATATTTTCCTTATTCTGTCTAAAGTTATTAATAATCAGTTTTTCATTGGGTCATTTCATCATTGTGGTTTTATATGTATCGTCTTCTCAGTGGACCTCCTGGCTCTCCTTAAGTGGAAGGCCCATCCTGACCGGGTCATGGACATCCTTGGGCGTCTGCGACATGTCAGTGGTGAGGAAATAGTCAAGGTGAGGTTCATTGTGACATTAAAAGGGAGGAAGAAATCTCTGTTTGTGTCCATAATTTTTATTACATCAAAATACTTGTTTTATAATCATAAAGGCTGTGGTTCCAGCAGTGAGAAACTGCAACTTAGTGTCATTTCTGTAGTATGTCAGTCCAAAAGAGAAAACATTTGTATTTACCATTTACCTTGATAGATTAACAGCTTTAATTTGTCTTTTATTTGAGTTCAGCTCACCGGCTTCCCTGCTATAGTGTGATGTCCCCCAGGTTATAATCGGCTGCCCTTGTCCCAGATGTGTTGTTAAAGGATAATGATTTTTACTGTTTGGCAGCTCACATCACCTGAGGTGTGAAAATGTTGGCAGCACATTTCAACACAGTTTAATTTGACTGTACTTTATTTATTTATTAATTTGTTTTTTTACAGTTTCGGAAAGATTGAAGTAATTCTTTTGAAGGTGCATTGATGGTTGGCTTGTTAAAAACCGTCTGGCTGTCATGTTCAGTCAGTGTTTCTCTGCAAATACTCGTAAAATGACCTTTGTATCGGTTTGCAGTCAACACTAACTCAACATTTTGACCCACTGCAGATAAACAAAGCTCCCAGCAGACTACATTACTATCTACGTATTAGTTTTTTTATTGTATGTGTAATGTTCATTGTAAGTCTTAATTCACTTTTTTTTATCTTTTTGTTATGTTTTAAAGTTATTCTGAAGCTGAGTTTTGCATAGTTTTCATTTCTTGTAAGAAATGTAAACATTGAAACATAATAGATATATAAGTATCTTTGGTAAGATACACAAAGTTGAGCTCAGATGCATTTGATTTACTCTTATCATGCTTCAATATGATTGTACAAGTTGTAGTTGACCTTGTGTATCATACCAAAAATCTGCCATGAATTCAAAGAAACTTGTTGTAGACATCTAACATCAGACTTTATCAAATCACAGATCTACTGAAGGACAGAAAAACATTAATAGTTTAGAAAAGCTAAATTTTTTTGGAAATGGGAGAAGCTCGAAATCACCAGGTCCCTCCTTAGATCTGTCCACCTTATGTTTTATGTTAAAGTAGACAGATTATTTCCTAGTTTTTCCATTAGCATGTGCTTGATCACGTCATCCTTCAGGGAACCCAAGCACCTGCCTTTTTGACTGCAGAGAAACATGAGCTACTATTTGTTTGTATTTTTTGCAGTTTCTTCAGGATATTCTGGACACGTTATTCTCCATCTTGGATGACAACACAGACAAATATGGACCCCTTGTGTTCCAGTCACTGGTAAGATAGTTTCTTGAAGGAAATAAAGCAGGAAAGCAATTAAATTTGAGTAAAGAATCTGCATATTTTATGTTTATATAAAATCACAGTTTGCTTCAACATTTGGTAAAACTATTTGTCTTCTGTGCATTTTTCTTTTACCTATTGCAAAGCTTACTCTTATTCTTTAAAATTATTAATGCTTTATTAATAGATTTATCTCTCTCTTCCAGGTTTTTATCATTAACTTGCTCAGAGACAGTAAATACTACCACTTCAGGCCGGTCATGGACACATATATCCAGAAACACTTTGCAGGAGCTCTGGCCTACAAGTGAGTTTTTCTGCCTGTGGCTGCAACTGTGTTCCCTCAACTGAGGGTTAATTCTTGATCTATTCTTCAAATTGATGATCTGAAAAAAATATTTAAAAGAATGACAATGAGGCACTGCAAGAGATGGAAATTAAATTTCACTGAGTTGAGAAAGTTTGACTCATTTATAAAATACTGTAAGTTTTTTAATTATGGTAAGCGTTTCTTCTTTGTCATAAAGATCAACTAAATCAAGCAGTTGAAAATAAAAATTAATAGTCAAAGTCAATTCCTTCTGATTAAGTGGAGTTGTGTTTATGGAGAAATATTACTTGGGCACCCAGTTTGGTAAATTAATTACACACTACCTAATAATAGCATGTGAGTGTAGTTTTTGTAATGCTGTTGCAAAGACAAGTGCTGTGATTATTGTTTGTTTTCCAGAGAGCTGATTCGCTGTCTGAAGTGGTACATGGACCGCTCTGCTGAGGTGGTCAGACAGGACCACATTCAGGAAGCAATGAGGGTAAGAAGGAGTGGAAACTCACAGGTTACGTTGTTCTAATACCTCAGATTGTTCAATCTAGAACCACACATAAAGCAGTTCACATGTTGCATTATTTAAATTAGGTCTAAGAAAACTAAATACAGTTCTATAAGTTGTCAGATATGTTTACATGCTCCATTGCAACCAAGCTTGTAATTTTACATGCAATTGTTGATTTGTACAGTTTTTGTAAATTATATACTTTTCTCTGTAAATAATATAGATTTCCTAAACCAAACCAAGCCAAAAATAAAGAAAATAAATGCTTTGTTTTCTTTAAGATTACATTATGTCTATGTGTCTTTGCTCTGACTGCTGACAAAGGATAGCAAGCATTTATTTTAAAACAGATGGACCATTTTTGTAGGCACTGCAGACTGTAGCACTTTTATTCAACAAAGCTGCTCAACAGTTTGAAATATTCATCAGACTCAAACATCCATCTCAAATGAATCACACTGCCATGTAGAAGTGGACAACATGAATTATTGAGAATAGTTTTGACATATTCTGCAGCTTTGGCTTCTAATTCTTAATTCATCTTTTTGAAGTCTCTGTGTGCTTCAGTTGTTTTTAGCTTGTGTTTGTTACAGTACTTTAAATTATTTTACAAACTATGTGTATGCACGTTTGTGATGTTTCCTTATTATTAAGGTCAAGCTCAACATACTGCAGTTAAATTAAAACAACTAGACTCAGTCTGCTGAATTTCTTTTGAGTTGGAGCTCATTCAAATCCAATTTTCTTCACCTAGAAACTAGATTGAATCCACGTTTTTATTATGAGGATCATTTTGTTAACTGTTTACTTAATGTATTTCTATTTTTGAAGCAAACTTCTCTTGCATATTATTCAAGCTATTTCTGTGTATTTACATTTTTTACGTATCTCATAAGTGTTTTTTTTTTTGTTCGAAACACCAAACTGTTATCAGGCTCTGGAGTATCTGTTCAAGTTCATCATCCAGTCTCGGATCCTTTACTCCCGGGCCACCTGCGGGATGGAGGAGGAACAGTTTCGAACCAGCATTCAGGAACTCTTTCAGTCCATCCGCTTCGTCCTCAGCCTGGACAGCCGCAACTCAGAGACCCTCATATTCACTCAGGTGAGGAGAACACTTTTTAACGCACAAACTGAACACAGCTCTTTTACTTCAAATCTTTCATTCTTTTAAATGAACTGAATGTCACTGCTTCACTCATTTATTCAGCTCATTTCATTATGCTTTGCACAAGACTTTGATTTGCTTCTATAACATGTAGTGCCATAAATATTTATTTAGTTTGACTTGTGTTATTGTAAAGTTTCTACCAAAGCTGTTTTGCATTAGTTGCTTTAATTTAACTTTTTCTCCTTTTACACCTTTTTTCTATTTTCCCTGCTTATTCGCATCGCCTTCTTTTTCAATCCCCCTAACTGTCCTTCATTGGGTCCCGATGTTTTCCCTTGGACCTCCTTCTTACCCGCACACCACAGGGCTCCCAGCCTTGCCCCGGCCCCAATCAGACTCCAGGCCCCTGCGTTGGGCCTGCGGGCCCCTTAGCTCTAGTCTCTGCCCTGGGCCAGATCCAGGCCCCTGTCCCAGGGCAAGTTCCTGTTGGCGGGCCATCTAGCTGCTCTCAGGCCTGGAGCTCCAACGCTCTGCGGCCGCTTTCGCTGTCAGTAAGTAGACCTTTAGAAGAAAGCAACAACTCCCAGTTTGTTGTGTGAAGCCCAGAGTTCCTGTTCATGTCTTCAGCTGTCTGTGAGCCTAGTAATGCACAAATACACCACACGCACATCATGTTTGGTTTCACACATTCTAACACATCCATGTTTGTTCTGCACTGACAAATCATGCCCACTGTTACACAAAACCCATTACACCATGCTCACCTACGTTAATACATTCCCTCTAACAGCAACAACTAACAAGTCTTCCCCTCTAAGTCACATTACCCTCTGTGAATATAGAAGAAAAAAAAGAGAAAATAAGTAAAGGACAGTAAAAGAAAAATGCTGAAAGATCTGCAAAAAAAACATGGAGACCTACTAGTGTCTCTGGTTTAAAAGGTCACCAAAAGATTTATGTTTTTCGGATTTAAAATAATAAAGATACTGAAGAATGATTCAAGATTTCAAGAGTAGCAAGAAAATCTGTTTTTGAGCTGAGCTAATAGTTATCTATATAAAGTATATTCAAATTTAGCTTTAGCTTGAACGTTTTTATCTGAAGTGATTGGACTAGTGTCAATACAGACAATTTATATACACAAAGGCTAAAATTCTGTCTATTGGGCACATTTGGACTGTTGAAGCAGCATGATCAAATTCATAAACTTTTCATCTTCTGAATCATGATCAAATCCACTTTATTCAATCTTAAATTTTGACTTCAGCAACTCAGAAACCAAAAAATATGAAACTTAAGTATCCTAATTTCTATCAGCAGCTTTAGTTATTTGCATAAAGAAGCCAGTGACTGCTGGAGGGTCACCACTTACCTCAGTTTATGTGTCTTTGTTTTCTACCCACACAGGTAAATCTTTGTCTTTTTGCCCTGCAGGTTTACAGTTTTTTTTTTTTCCTTATTTTATTTTCTGAGATGCCTTCTGTGAGTTAACTCTTTTTTCACTCCTCATTAAAATAGGTGAATAGCTCTTTTGCAAAATGTAATACATCAATTAAAAAAATGAGGTAATTTCTATTATTTATTTTTGGCTCGTATATATTTAACACCCACTTGAAAACTAACACATTTATATGATGAGTCTTATCATGCTGTGGATTGGGACTCACATGCATGAGCTGCACACCTGAGTTGTGATGAAAAGATTCATTTTGGAAATCAGCTTTTCAAAGTGACTCAATTCTGCTCTCTTTGGTTGTTTTACAGAATCATGGACACCTTTCTCTCATTACATTCACTGAAATGAACATCATTAACCTCCTTGCCCTCTTTCTAACATAAATCTTCATCTTCCAGAGCCTCACCTGTGCTGTCACCTGAGTATCCTCCTAATTTCCTCACTTGTTCCATTTTTTTCTGTATTTCTTCTTTAGGCGGCTCTGTTAAACTCCTTCCCTGCCATCTTTGATGAGCTGCTGCAGATGTTCACGGTGCAGGAGGTGGCAGAGTTTGTGCGTGGGACGTTGGGCAGCATGCCATCAACGGTGCATATTGGACAATCGATGGACGTGGTGAAGCTGCAGTCCATCGCTCGAACTGTAGACAGCAGACTTTTCTCTTTCCCTGGTAACAGCTTACAGTTATCAGCCTAATTTTAGTTTTCTTCTGATTTCTTTTTCTCCATAGCAGGAAAGGGATCTAAATGTTTTAGGGAAGAAATTTTAAAATAACTACAACAGTTTTTGCTCACTAAAAAGATACTTTGGAAACCATCAAATTCTGCTTAGATTTTACAAATTTGTTAATGAATTATTTTCAAATAATATATGAAATCAGTCTGTAAACTGAACCTATTTATTTGTCCATAATGAGTAATGTTTAACCTGCTGTGTGTTTGCCTCCAGAGTCTCGGAGGATTTTGCTCCCAGTCGTCCTGCATCACATCCATCTTCATCTGAGGCAACAGAAAGAACTGCTCATCTGTTCAGGGATACTCAGCTCCATTTTCTCCATTATCAAGAGCAGCTCACTGGTAACCCATGTATACATATGAATATAAGGCAGAACGTACATCAAAGTTGTCTCTCATGTCATTAAAGTCTGAGGATACATTATTTTATTTCACAGTAGTTTCTGAGAAGTCATACACTTTTAAACAGTGCTGAACTTATTAGGCTCATGTGGGAAATTTATCTAAACCTAAAGTATCACCAAAGACAGACAAGCTTCCTGAAGGGAGCAATGGAGATTTTTACTTTGTTTAGGTTTGAAATATTTCTACAAACTATGCGCTAGTATTTCCTGCTACCAATTTCCAAAAGACATTGTTTTTTAACTGATACTAATAGAGTTATGTGGATGATCTATTACACATATGCTAATTAATATCTGAATGTTTTTTCTTCTTTGTGATATCTACAAAAATGGGAAATGCAGTAAACCCTTTTTTGTTATTTTGTATTTGTCTTGCATACTTTTCTTTTCTACCTTCCCCTTTCCTATGTTCTGCCCCAATTTCACTTTTTTAAAACCTTTTTCCAAATCGTCCCCTTCACTCCATGTTTCCTCCTCGTCTCTTCCTCCAGGACACGTCGGTGCAGGAAGAGGTGGAGATGATGGTGGAATCTCTGTTGGACGTCCTCCTGCAGACACTTCTGTCCATCATGAGCAAGAGCCAATCGCAGGAGGCGGTAAGGGGTCAACGCTGTCCGCAGTGCACCGCGGAGATCACTGTTAGTAACTAACAATATGACTACTACTACTTCACCGCCCTCTTCCCTGACCTGCCCCTCGCCATGCTGCCTCTCTGTTAGGACTGGGCAATATTAAACATGGTTTTCCTCGGTTATTTTCCTGTTCTATAATTTAGATTAATTTTGACATTTGATACACTGAAATTTAAATCCTGTCAACAGAGAATAAAGATTTAAATAGTTTTTCATATTGCCCTATCCTAATCCAACCAGTCATTATTCCCATGCCATCACATTAGTTTTCTGATTAGACAAAAACTGCTTGTCCTTGTTGGGAATGCTTGCATGCGGCATTATTAGATTTAAAAGTGTTGAAAATATTTCTTGTGCTCTCCCTCACATCCTCTAACTATTTTTACAGATTTTCAAAAGTTTTCATGCCCCTAAACTTTTCACATTTTGTCATGTTAGAAACAAAAGCATTAATGTTTTTTATTGGAATTCTTGAAGATCTTCACAAAATGATTTATAATGGTGAAATGGATGTAAAATGTATCCAAAAATTGTTTACAAATAAAAACTTTATGAAGTTGACATTTGACTATTATATATCTATCAATTATTTTTATTTTAATTCCTTGGCCTGAACCTTTCATGTTCCCTTCTCCTTTTGTTCCTTTTTATGATTTCAAACTAAATAAAATAATCTGTGTTTGGAATAGAAAAGTTTAAATTATCCATAGCAATGAAGAGAAAAGCTCGGAAAACAAAAACAAACAATTTATCAGTTGCATTTACCACAGCAACACTCAGAAAATTAATGAATCATCTTTACTGATTTTCTGAAAACTGAACAAATGTTTCCATTCATTCTGGAACATTAAAAGTAAATTAAAAGTAAATTTCAAAGTTTCAAAGTAAGATAATTACTATTATCCAACACCTTTTGACAATTGTTTTTTTCACAAAAGAGCGTCTTATTGTTATCTCTGATTGGTTCTTTGCTACGGTGATGAGCGCTTCCATGTGATTGGCTCACATGTCGGTCCCGGTCTTTCTTTTTGGCAGGGAGAGTATGTTTCGTGCCTCCTCTCGCTTCTCCGCCAGATGACTGATATCCACTTTCAACACTTGATGGAGAATTTTCAGAGCAAGGACGAGCTCAAGGTACAACACGAAATCATCCTGCAGTCATGCTAGTAATGACAGATCTGATGTAAACAGCAGCAAAAACGAGTCAAACTGTTAAGAAGTTCAAATGTTTAAAATTTTATGGCGATAAAATAATTGTGATTTTGTTTGAGGAATATTGACATTTCTCTGTTCTTGGCCCCCAGGAGTTTTTGTTGAAGATTTTGTGTGTGTTTAGAAATCTGATGAAGCTCAGTATTTTTCCTCGTGACTGGAACATCATGAGGCTGCTCACCAGCAAGTAAGAGACAAAAATAGTCTGCTGGATAGAGGAGACACATATGAATATCAATATATATATCAGTTCCTGAAACTAAACCACTCTATGTAAGCAGCCGCTAACACAACATATATTTGCTCACTTTCTGCAGCATCATCCTTACCACAGCTCAGCAACTTGCTCCTGCTCTGCACAAGAACTTTGCTGAAGCAGACTTTGACTTCAAGGTACAGACATTTAAATATTATGAGGATAACTTCTACATCCCATCCTGAAACATTTATTTAAATAGATTTACACAGAGCTCAAAGTAGGATAGTATTAAAGAACAGTCTGTGCTTTATTGCTTGTATGTGTGTGCATAAGCAGGTGTGGAACTCCTACTTCAGTTTGGCCGTTCTCTACATCAACCAGCCGAGTTTACAGCTGGAGAACCTGAGTCCTGCCAAGAGGAAGAAGATCTTAGACAAGTGAGAAGACTCACAAAACACTGTCATACTATGTTCCAATAAAAAAAGAGATACAATTAAAACACAATGTGAGACGTTACAACAGTTATATATATTTTTATATATTTTTGTATATAATAGTTTTATGTAAACATATTGTGTCACATAAATTAAACCAGAGCAATCTAGTAATAATTAGAAATTTGTGTAACTTTATTTATAAGGTTTGAAAAAATATGTGATTTTCTACATCATTTTTGATATACATTATGATACCTCCACCTTTGAGTTAGCAAATTTCTCAAAAACCTGCTGGAGCATTGACTACAGAACTTTTCTTTTACCCTCTGGTGGAGGGTCTGGGTATTGCAAGTCGCCTTGCTGGTTTCATTCTGCTTTTTGGCTTTATCCAATCACATGAAAAACCTCCAAGACAAACCACCACCATCCCTTCAGTTTTTGGACAATATGATTTAATTTTAGCTTTCATGAACTAAACATGTTGCTGAATATATTTTACACACCATTTGTAAAAATGTAAACTGCTCAAAAACACAAACTGCACAGAAAAATGTTTGTTCTTAATGTTTCTTTATATGCACCTGCAGCAAAGAAGCATGTACTAAAATTTGCTTTCAGTTTTAACTATTTTGTTTTCATCCCCAAACTTAGTATAAAAGATGCCATTCATAGGATTTAAGATTATTAGACCAAAAATAAATATCGGGCATTTTGCTGTGCAACATTCTGAGCTGCATTTGAAATAGGATATGAGTAAATAAACCAGCAAGTAATTGGGGTTTAATTAATAGCGGTTTTATTTTTATTGCAGGTATGGCGACATGAGAGTTATGATGACCTATGAACTTTTCAACATGTGGCAGAACTTGGGTGAGGTTTATTTTATTTTTCAATTTTTTTTTAAATGGATATTGATAATCTTTTCCCTGCAGATTTTATGAACTCATGTGTGAGTCACATGTGTTTTCCATAGTTTTTTCACTAAAATTGCACTTGATAGAATAAATTGTTCACTGATTGAAGATGATTTTAAAACGTGTTGATTTTAGGAGAGAATAAGATCCATTTCATTCCTGGGATGATCGGACCGTTCCTCGGAGTGACGCTGGTCCCTCAGGTGGAGGTGAGGAACATCATGATCCCGATCTTTCATGACATGATGGACTGGGAGCAACGCAAAAATGGAAACTTCAAACAGGTACACAGATACATGTGCAGACTCAGATTTCCCATGGTCATATCCAAGAAACAGCACAGGTCTGCTCTGATATAAAGCTTCACACAGAGAGTTAGTTTATTTCTCTTTGACTGTTCAGGTGGAAGCTGAACTAATTGACAAGTTGGACAGTTTGGTGTCGGAGGGAAAGGGCGACGAGAACTACAGAGAGCTGTTTGGGTTGCTGTAAGGAACACAGAGTTTGTTTGTGCTTTAACTCCCACCTGGCTAAGTTTTTAAACCTGTCCGTTCTCTCTTACTCTCCTTCTGTTATAAAAGAAATTAACGCTCAGTTCTTCTGCTCTAACATTCCTCTCTGCTGTTTGCTTTGCTCTTTGCTGCGGGACTAGAACCCAGCTGTTTGGGCCCTATCCCAGGTAACCTTATCACATACACAGAGATCAATGCTGCTAATATTAAAAGTTTAAACGTGTTATCCAGAAGATATCTGCATGTTGGTGGCATAAGTCTATAAATTGAGAGTTTAGTCTTGTGTTATCTGCACAGGTGAAAGACTATGAGTAACGCAAACAAAAAAGAAGACAATTAAATGATGTCCATCAACAATTTTATATAATTTTCTTAATGTACAAATGTATCAGGTGAGTAGCTTAAAGACCTAGCACACCTGCACCCTATGAAGGGATTAAAAAGCGCTCTTTTACAAGCTTAGGTCAACAGTAATTGACTGACTGTAATTACTGTTGACCTAACAATAGTTTATCCATTTACCACTGGATAAACTATCCATTTATCCAGTGGTAAATGGATAGTTGTGATGAAAATGTAAAACACAAAAATTCCTGCAGTATCTCAGCATCAATTGAAGTTTGTGCTCTATTTCTGACCGGCATTATTACACTGAGGTGTAAGGCATGCGTCATCACATTCCTCCACGCTCACGAGTCACCAGAGTACTTCACATTACCAAACCATACAGTGATTATGCAAGTTAAAGGTTTAAACTGTAGCTTCAGTAATGACAAAGTAGTGTTTAAACTTTTACTTGTTCTGAAAGGCAGTTAGCAAACATGTTGTTTAACTGAATAGAAGTAAAGTTAAAATACTAATGAACACAATCAGACTATAACTGTGGTCAAACAGTCCATTATCTTGCAGCTTGTACTGACAGAGGACACATAAAAAGTAAAAACTGCTTCAACAGAAATGCTTTTCTTATTTGATAAACATTATATTGATATACAACAGTTACATCCACCTCTGGCTGGGAGGTTAGCTGGGCATTTTACCCCAGGCTGTCAGCTTTGTGTGAAATTTGAGGTTCCTTGTGCAAAACGTTAGTTCCTAAAGCAAAAAGTGTTTCGAAAAGAGAAAGTGCTCTCTGTAGTTGAGGCAAAGTTCATCTATCTTACTTCTTTACTTCTGTGGAACTCACCTACTGTTTCTACTTTGTTAATTTTTGTTGTAATTTTATCTAACTTTATTTCTACAAAAAGTTCTATGATCACTGTGGGAGATTTTCAGATGTTGCCTTTACACATCATCTATTTTTGCTAGAGGTTTCTGTTTTATTGAGTCTGATGTAAAAGTCAAAATATTGTGGTTTTAAATCACTTTTCTGCTTAAAAATATAATAAAAGAGCCAGTTGTGGGGTTTGTTTATGTTTCATACTTTGGTCACTTTTACATTTAGCTTTGTTTTTTATATCCAGAATAGAAAAATTTGTATTATTCTTAACACATACACATCCAAACATGTTTTACAACAAACTTTTCTGAGTTCAACACTGTTGAAAATAACAAATCGAAATCTGTTCTGGTTTTCCACTAATTACTAAACCTGGACTTTCTCGGAATCTCTTTTCTTTTGTGCAACTTCATGCAAACATTTTTAAAAACTAAATAGCACATCTGCTGGGAGGTTATGTTTGAGTTTTAAATGCAAAATAATTTCCCGAAAGTCAATAAGTCAGGGTGATGATAAACAGGTTGCTAATTGTGTCGCCAGCCTGTAAAAACACAACAGTTTATGTTTTGCACATCTACCTGATTCTTACATGTTTTCTTCTCAGTCTATTGGAGAAGATTGAGCAGGAGACGTGGAGAGAGACAGGAATCTCATTTGTTACATCGGTCACGCGGTTAATGGAGCGACTGCTGGACTACCGGTAAAATATGTTACATTATACCAGTGTTTTCCAAAAAATTTCTTCTGGACCCCCCAGTAGTTCCCAAAGATTATCTGGAACCCCTATGGATTACAATAAAAACCCCCCAGCTCCCCCAAAAGAAACCAACTGGGCACACACATCGTTCAACCAGATATAAACATATACACATATTTTGTTTTTTAACTCCACTGAAGTTTATTTAAACTTCAGGTTGCAACAAAACACACTACAAACCATCTTTACAGTGAAACACTTTTGTGAAACTGTTTTTTTTTTTTTTCACTCATCCATACTGCTTCCCACGAACCCCCTGCACTGGCACTGCGCCCTCCTCAGGGGTCACGCCCCACACTTTGGGAACCACTGAATTATAGTGTTTTTGACAACACGTGGTAATACATGGTTTAAAAGGACTTTTTTTGTAATCCCTTTACAGAGCACTGTAAACAGCACACCAGAGAAATCAAAAATTTATTGTGCAGTAGATTTGACCTTGAATCCTGGTACAATTTTTCAGGGACTGTATGAAAGGAGATGAAACAGAAAACAAGAAGATCGGCTGCACAGTGAACCTTCTTGTAAGACTAAGTCAAGCTCATATTCTTTTCTGTATGTTTTTTTTTTTTTTTACTAATAAAAGGAGTGATTGTTTTTGTACTGCAGAATTTCTACAAGTCTGAAATCAACAAAGAGGAGATGTACATCCGTTACATCCACAAACTGTGTGACATGCATCTGCAGGCTGAGAACTACACTGGTACAAAAAAGTCTAACCAACATGTACACACATGAAAAAGTTAGAAATGTGTTACTGATGCTGTTTTATTGGGTGCAGAGGCTGCATTCACCCTGCTGTTGTACTGGGAGCTGCTGCACTGGGACGAGCGACCAGTTAAAGAGTTCCTGCATTATCCTGCTCAGACTGAGTGGCACCGAAAGGAAGGACTCTGCCGCAAAGTCATCCACTATTTCAACAAGGGAAAGGTCCGTTCTCACTCTCAGTCCCAGAAAATGTTCAGAGACCAATTCAAACTAATTCAGTGCTCTGTGTTTCCCCCAGTGTTGGGAGTACGGTATTCCTCTGTGCAGAGAACTGGCCTTCCAGTATGAATCTCTCTACGACTACCAGAGTCTTAGCTGGATACGGGTGAGCTCCAACACAAACCATAACCATAATTAACTTAGTAATTAAGTTAATTATTAACAATACCAGTATGCATTACACTTTCAGTTTTAAATACTAGATATACTGAGATGGCATCCTTATTGTCACAATGCTAGTTTTTTACATAACTTTTATATTTTAGTAGAGTAATACAATATTTTTCAATCCTTTGAGATATGTGTAAATATTTCCTGGTTTGTGTCTGAAGAAAATGGAAGCGGCATATTACGACAACATCATGGAGCAGCAGCGTCTGGAGCCGGAGTTCTTCAGGGTGGGATTCTACGGCAGGAAGTTTCCTTTCTTCCTCCGAGTGAGTTGAATATTTAGAAGGATGAAATGATTTTAATGCTTAAATAAGTCGAGCATTAAAGGGATTTTAGATGGAAAGATGTGCATTTCCTCTGAAACAACAAAACTAACTTTTTTGTCTGTTTTTTTTGTTTGTTCACAACAGAACAAAGAGTTTGTCTGCCGTGGTCATGACTATGAGAGGTTAGAAGCCTTCCAGCAAAGGATGCTGGGAGAATTCCCACAAGCTATTGCAATGCAGCATCCAAATCAGCCAGATGAGGCCATTCTGCAGTGTGATGCGCAGTGTATCCTTTAGATTAAACACTTCAGCATCTTCATATGTCTTACAAATTCTGTTACCAACATCTAAGCGTGAACTCCATGTTTGATTTGATCTTTGACCTTGACCTCCTGGGCTCAGACCTCCAGATCTACGCTGTGACACCGGTTCCAGAAAGCGTCACTGTCCTTCAGATGGACAGAGTTCCAGACCGCATCAAGAGCTTCTACCGTGTGAACAATGTTCTTCGATTTCGTTACGACCGGCCGTTCCACAAAGGACCCAAAGACAGAGATAATGAGTTTAAGGTGAACACAGAAGTGTTTGTTGCAGTATGTAAATTTTTGTCTTAAAATATTTCGTAACACTTTATTTGAAGGGGTGTCCATAAGACTGACATGACATTGTTATGATATAACACGTGTTATGAGCATGAAGGAGTCTTTATGAATGTTTGACTGTTGTCATAAAATGTCATTCTGTAAATAATGACACTTTCAATGCAAATTTGACACTTTTAATGGACTTTTAATGGAAGTTTTTATGCACCTTTACATTAAAATGTTATTATTTATCGAATGAGACTTCACGACAGTTGTAAACATTATTTATGACTCCTTCATGTTGATAGGAGGTATTAGATCAGTTGACAGTGCTATGTCAGTCTTGTGGGCACCCCTTCAAATAAAGTGTTATCAAATATTTTTATTGACAAAGAATTGTATTTCTTTAACAACCACATTGTAAAAAAATTAAATAAAACTTTGCCTTGCATAACCCCCCCCAAAAAAAGAAATCGGTGACAGAAACGAACAAGCTATAAATAAAACAAATACGGACTGCTTGATAGTCTTATATTTAGCCTTTTAGTCAATACGCTATTAACATGTACATTTTCAGCTGGGGCCAGTCGCTACCAAGGTAGACATGTCACAATGCTCCTGCAGTAAAAAAGCACAAAAAAAAAAATTGTTCTTATTTAAGGTGAAAAGGATTAATGCACTATTTTAAATACATTGCTATTGGTGAGATTTATGGTAAAGTAAACTTGAACTGGAGCTCTATAGATTCAGGATAGTCAGAATTAATGTGTGTGTTTTATTTTTCAGAGTCTCTGGATTGAAAGGACGACTCTGATCCTCACTCATCCTCTACCTGGAATTTCACGCTGGTTTGAGGTTGACAAGCGAGAACTGGTGAGTGGATTAAATGTCTTTACTGTGTAAGTTTTTTGTCCTATTATTGATGTATACAATTCATTTTAACATTGATAGATAACTGTTATAGAAAATGCGATGAACTCAAAGGAGGTTACATTGTTTACATATATTACAACAGCACAAATGAACATTGTGGCATTTCACAAGTCAGAATAAGCGTCTTTGTATGAAAATCTTTATACTGTATTTGCAGACTTCATTCCCTTTCCCATTTTCTGAAAGTAAAAGATACAATTCGGTAGTTATCTCAGATTTTCATGTTCACTGTGGGCAAAGGGTTTATCTCCAGCTTGAATTGAACATTTTCGGAGTAGCCATATTCTATACATCACCAGTGACAATAGAGGTTTCTGTGAGAGTCACCACTCAAGTGATGCAACATAGAAATTGTAATTTTTTATATAAATGAAATCTTTGGACTGCTATATCTCATTCAATTCAATTAAAAAATACTGTAATGATCCCAAAGAGGAATTAAATGTTATTGTAGGTTTTTATGTATATTATGTAAATACAGCTAAGTATATGTTAAAAGCTAAAATTATTCAAGAAATTTAGAATTCCAAGTGTGGACATTTCCAAAATTTTTAAATTAATTATTCTTAAAGAATATGTTTAACAAAATTAAAACAAAAGGATTATCTGTATATGTGACACTTGATCAATTATGAGAAAGTCAGAAACAATTTTGTTATTTATTATCCTTATCCAAATCTGTCTCTAACTGCATTGCTGTTTGCAGGTGGAGGTGAGTCCCCTGGAAAACGCCATCTCTGTGGTGGAAAATAAGAACCAGGAGCTGCGGACTCTGATCAGTCAGTACCAACACAAGCAGCTGCATGGAAACATCAACCTGCTCAGCATGACGCTGAACGGAGTCATTGACGCTGCCGTGAACGGAGGCATCGCCAGATATCAAGAGGTTGAGAAAAAAAAAACTTAAAATAAACATTAACACTCATCTTCCAATGAGTTCTTCTCTGTCCTGTTATCTTTGATAAAAATGAGAGTTTATTGTTATTGTGAAGTCTGTCTTCTCAGGTTTTATTGTGGCTCTCTTTTTATTTTAGGAGTCCAAATGAAATCTTTGTGTTAATATGAAGAACATGAGCTGTTGAGATCCTTTAACCACTTTTTGAAATAATGGGTTTCATTTAGTCTCTGTGAAAAGTGTGTAACTTATTAGTACAGGTGTATGAAAGGGGGTTGGATTCTGTAAAAGGCTTGCATTACAGTGTTAAAAAAATATATTCAGCTAATTGCAGATATGAGCAGTAATCCCGCTGTCATTAAAAACAGACCTATTTTTTTAACCTTTATCAGGCGTTCTTTGATAAGGAGTACATCACCAGCCATCCTGAAGACACAGAAAAGATCACACAACTCAAAGACCTCATGCAGGAGCAGGTGACACAAGATCCACACTTTACATGTGAAACGGCACACATTTTCCATCTTATATTTTATTTAATCAGGGAGTGCCATGAAATTAACATTGCTTTATCAGGAAAGACCTGGGAAAGAACGAACATAAAAGTTTAACATTTACATTGGAACACATAAACAAGATGAAACAAGTATTCAGTTGTAGATGTCTATTTAACACAGAATCAAGTATTTAGATTTAACGTAGCAACTCTGATGAATTAAATCTTTTCTCCATACATAAAAAATATGCTATTATTGGTATTGGATTTGAAGAGGACTCAGAAACTAGAATATAAAGCACACAGTGATACGTCTTTACAATTAATTTGTCACAAAGATTAGTGATACAGTGAAAACTATGAATAGTTGCACTAATTCATCTTCTTCTATTCCAATAGTTATTTTTGATCAAATTATAATATTTATATTAAATGCACCTTGTTTAAGCTCACAAACTTGATTCAACTCATCATCAGATAAAGTCAAGAAAGTTAAAAAATGTATAAGATTTTTTCAGACGGATAAATTAAGACAGGTTCTTTTTAATTAACAAGAGTCCAGATTAACCTGCGAAATGTTCAGTATTCTGAAAAGCAGAAGTGATTTTGGGAAAATATGATTTAATAATTTTATTCCCATTAGGAACCAACTTTAACATTTTGAAAATAATTTTGTAATTTTTAATCTGTGGGTAAAGATATCTATTGAGAGTAAATCAACAGATACAGATCAGAAGTTTTTTTGTTTTTTTTTTATCTAGGCGGTTTGAGTAAGTAAGAAAAAAATCATCACTACTTCTCCTCACTTACAAAAACATTTCTTTTGGTTTTCACACAGGTTCACATACTAGGGGTGGGCTTGGCTGTGCATGAGAAGTTGGTGCACCCAGAAATGCGTCCCTTGCACAAGAAGCTGATCGATCAGTTCCAGATGATGAGGAGCAGCCTCTGCCATGTGAGTGCACAAGAAGAGTTTTAAATATAATATGTGAAGCTTTTATCATCCTTGTTTGGAAGAAATGATGTAAGGAGAGAATCTGAACCACAACTATTGTTCAGTATTAATTTTGTGAGCTTTTTACAAGCCTTAATATGATGAATCAGGCCTAAATCAACTGTGTGTCTGGAGGAAGATTTCTTCTATCATATCATAGAGGATGAATCAATGCACTGAAGGAGCCTAATTAGTTGATTCTTCAAAGAGGATGTTCTTCTGCCTGAAGCAAAGACATCACTGCTTTGAGTCTAAACTCTTTCAACTTTTAACATTTCTTCTGAATTGATAAATGATTCTTTCAGGTGTTAAGGTCCTGCCTGTTCAGACCAAAAACAGCAGTATTTTTTAACCATGAATGACTCTGAAAGCCTTTTTGATGTAATTTTCTCTGATTTTAATCTCAGAACACGTGTGTTTATGAACGAACAGTATGAATAATCGGAGCAGGGCTTCTATGTTGCATTTCAGGGCCCACCTGGTTTTGATAAGTCTGGTTCTGGAGTCAACAGAGGGATTCTGGCCTCTCACAACCCGATGAGCCCAGAGAGCTTCAAAGTCGTGCACCGACACAGGTCTGCACCACATACACACAAATACACACGCCCACACACACACACTCAACCACACACACACACATGGTTCAGCTTTAAATTATCTTTGAGTGAGTTTTAATATTGTAACTCATCTGTCACACAATCCTGTTGTCACATCCTCATCCAGAGTAACTACAGGTCTTTATTTTGAGATTGTAAGAAAATAATTAAGTTAAAAGTTGATAATATTGGCTGAGGTACAGTAAAACTCCAATCTATGAATAATATTAAGGAGGGTCAAAGAAACCTTTGGTAGATATTTTAGCCTAGTATCAGATCTTGTTTGTGCATGGGTGGGAAGAGGTATGAACTGTCTCAGCTTTATTCCTTTTTTGTAGTCATTCTTTCACCACCATAGCTGTTTACAGGGTGAAGAAAATATGTAGCATTTTATTCAGATAGACCAAATGTGTTTTTTAAAAACACAAAGCTTCTTCTCTTTAATTACTATTCACTGCTTCCATTGCTGTTTCTCCTTTTTAATCTTCTACAGTCTCCTGTTCATATCACACTTTCTGAACTTACACCATTTTCTCTTTCTCTGTCTATCATTCCCAATTGATATCACTCTGTTTGACTCCTTGCATGTTCTGATTGCTGCTGATTGTTTTCATTTTTCACTTGCATAAATATTTTGTGCTATTTTGGTCTCTTTTTGCCTATTTGTTGTTGTTCTGCAATCTGCATGGCTCCTTTCTCTTTTGTCCATTTTCCTCTTCCTTCCGACTATTCCTAATTCAATTCCTCTTTTATTAATTTTATTTATAATATTCCTGGTTTTATTCCCGCTCCCAGTCCCATTGCTGTTTTGACTCCGGTTCGCATTTCCTCCCCTTCTCTCTCCTCTAACTCCAGTGAGGCAGGAAACCTGCTGATCTTGGCGGACGGCATGGTGGTGGAGCATCCAGAGGATTTCTATCGCATGCAGGTAAGTTTTGTTTCTTTACACAGCAGTGCTGCGCTATTGACCTTTATTTCATACAGATGCAATGCTTAAGGTTTACCAGCAGATGTCACCATATTTCCATTGAATCATTTCAACATACCAGCTTATGCAGGTTATTATTTTATATCTAAATTGTGTTCATTTCTCTCTTCAGGCCAGTCCCTCCTCTTCCAGTCTTAGCTCCACCCACTCTGCTCCATCTCAGATGGTAAACTCCACCCCATCCACAATGAGAGGTAAGCAGCTCAGTTACATCACTACACTGTATCAACAGAGATTTTCTTTACAGACTCACCAACAGAAAAAAGCTTTGTGTATTTAAGTTTTATATTTTGTGACGTTTGTGACATTTTGTTTTCTTCTCTCTAATCTAATCGTTCATCTTTGACTCCAGTGGGTTCTCCTTCTCTGCCAGACAAATACAGACACAACAGAGAGATGCTGATGCTGCTGCCACCCCACAGAGAGAGGCCGAGCAGCGCCATGTACTCCAACATCTCAGAGAATGGACAGGTACAAAGGCAGGATGGATAGTTTGCTCATTTAAAAACCAAAGTTCATGTCGACTCACATCACATCTGTGAAAACTAGCTTCAGTTTTCAGGGTTTTAGCCATAAAAGACACTTTACTAAGACAATGTCCTAGCTATATGGTTACCTTATGGTCTCTGTCTTTTTTCAGCCACCAAACTTTCAGAGAGCCTTGTTTCATCAGGTAATCGGTCCCTGTAAGCCCTGCAGTGACCCCAACCTCTCAGTGGCTGAGAAAGGTAACCAAACATACACTTATCTTTGTAAAATATGAATGATATAAATAGTGGTGCAGCTATTTTAAGCCCCTTTGTGTCTGTGTCTCCTGCAGTCCTGACTACTCCCAGCAGTTGGAGTTTGGACAGCGGCACCAGGGAGGCCCTGCCTTTCTTCTCCTCCCATGTTGGCAGTGTGATGGCTCCACCGGTTCCACCCCGGAACGTTCCTCATGGTATGAAGCTGTGACTGCATCCTGCCTGTTCATTTACTTGAGTATTTCTTCAGTGATTCACTTGTGGATGCCGATTTCAGATGTTCATGATGCTCTTTCAACATTTCAACTTGTAGTCTTGCAGTTGAAGTTCCAAATAAAAGTTTCCAGTCTTTCTGCAGTATGTTTGTGATTACCTTTATGATGCTCCACACTGGGATAACAAATGAACCTCATAGAAAGGAGTTAAATAGAGAAGTGGAACCTGAACTCAGAGTCAGACATTTTACACGTAGAATAGCAGGAACCCAATAAAACTGTCCCCTTTTTAAAGGGTATCAATTATTCAAAATTCACATTTTGTACATTTTATACTTGTCAACTTCTTCTAAAACAACCCAATCACTTAAAAAAGATGTTCTTTTAAGTGATTGGGTAATAAGTTACTGTTAGTGGAAAATGAGCCATTCGAAAACATCCAGATCGTTGAGTCACATTCCACCGGCACTGCAGTTACAATCTCATTATGTATGATTTTGTGCAAAATATTATCAACTTTAAAATAGCTTTAAATCCCTCCTCTCCATCACACACTCCTCCATCTCCTCTCTGATCTAAAGTTTTCCTCCTGCTCCTCCTCTCACCCTCCCTCTTCTCTTTTTCTTCCTATCCTCGCTCGTTTCTTTGCTGCCTCTTCACTCCATCTTTCTCCCTCCTACCTCCTCTGAGATGCGAGTGTGGATCTTTCAGTCAGTCCTGCTGTGTCTCCCCCTGTAGGGCAACACCTGTCGATGCACTTTGATGCTTTCCACCACCAGGTCAGCGACCTCCCTCCAGCTCTCCCTGCGCGCTCCTTAAGAAAGGTACCCTCCTTCTCCTCCTTCTCCTCCATTTACTGTTCCCAGTTCCTGTTAGTTTGGATGCTTGAACATCTGTCTGTCTACTCCCCTTAGCAACACATAAATATATGTGCTGGGTTTCTTTTTAATCATAAATTGTTTCTGTGATTGAGTTTTAAAATGTGACCAATTAACAGATTGACAAAATGAGAATTAACACAAGAAATTAAAAATGTTCTTGTCCCAGTTTCTGTTTTCCTGTTTTCTTTCCAGATGTGGTTTTAACTGTCATATGTGTTTTGCTGCTCTGAATTATTTTTTTATTTTTTTTTATCTCAAATAAAAACAACTTCTTTTTATTTAATTTTAAAAAATCATTCTGTTAAAATACATTTCTGGAGATACTTTGATTATTTTGGTTCATTTTTTATTTGTGTAGCAAAAATTGCATTTTAAAATACTTTTAATTCGGTATGTTTTATTGTCTTGATCACTTCTGTTAAATGTAGAGACAGACAAGGTCATGGTGATCGTGAATAATTTTTTATAACTGCTTCCTGTCTCCCCAGTCTCCCCTGCACCCTATACCTGCCTCGCCCACCAGTCCGCAGTCCGTCCTGGATGGCAGTAACTCCACACTCTCAGGCAGCGCCAGCTCGGGGGTCTCCTCCCTCAGTGAGAGTAACTTTGGTGGCGCCACCTCCTCCTCAGACCCCCCCGCCAGCCGCACAGACACCCTGGAGTCCGTCCCCAGCAGCCAGGCCTGGACCACCGACCAGGAAGACTTGGACTCTCCTTATCAGCCTGTCAGATACAGCATGTCTGAGCCAGATGTCCTGGAGGGAGTTAAATCTCCACCCCGCCGCAGCAACTCGGCCCCAGTAGGAGTCAACCCGGTCCAGGTGGGCTACCAGATCCAGCCTCAGGCTGCAGGGTTGAGCTGCACTGGAGCTCCACAACCAGATGGGCAGCAGCAGCAGCAACACCAGTTTTACCACCACCACTTCCACCCTCACTACATTCCCCACAATCCACCTCTCTACCATCTCCATGAGCCCCCTCCTGCCTTGCCGCCTAAACCATACCTCAGAGAGGGCTGCATCCCTGAGGAGGACCCCCTGATGGCCCAGTCCGGACCGCTGCGCCCGGCTGTACCTCGGCCGATGCCGCGCAAGATCTCCCAGCCCATAATAGCAGCAACCAAGGACGAGCAAGCTAAGGTGGCGTGGGAGCACGGCATTAGTGAGGAGTGAGGCCAGGCGATGGTTTGGAGAAACAGAACAGGAACTTCTAGTTGAATATAATAATGAGAGCAGGAGCCGAAACATTTGAATACTCCTCATTTGTCCTGCAGGAACCACTGATGGCTCAGCAGATCTGCTTTCTTTCAGACTCTGCCCTGCGCAGTGATTTGTCCTCAATATCTGAACTTTTTCTTTTTGTCTCACTTCATCCCTGTATTGACTGAAATAGCTTTCATTCTACATCCATCAGGATAAAAACCCAGTGACACTTCCAAATGCTGCCACTTCCTAAAACTGCACAGATGTCATGTTATTGATTTTTGTTTCATCTAGAAACCAAAATCATTAGAACTCAATTCTAATGACGGGAATTTCACAGGAATTTTATTTTTTTCATACCTCACTCTGATAATGTTAAGTGAATGGCACTTTAAAATAGGGACATAACCATAAGATTTAAGAGAAATTTTACTTACAGTATATAATAGACGATAACAAAATGCAAACAGTTTTGCAGAGAACCAGATAAAAAATTACAACATTTAAAGATTCAATTCTTTTTTTTAGAAGCTTAAAACAATGAGCCCAACAAACTGAATCAGTAATTGATCTGGTACATTTAATGAAGGTCTTGATGGTATTTTCCAGTTGTTAAGAGTGTTAAAATAAAAGGGTTTATAAAGTTATTAAATATATAATTTATATTTAAAGTTTATACTTTTGTTTAAAGGTGAATATGATGTAGAAATATGCAAGATGTTGAGTTTCTGAGTCCAAAGTAGCTGTTTGATAAATGTGTGTTTGTTCCGCAATCACACAGACTGTAAATTTAAAGTTAAGCTTTGAGGATGCAGTGGATTTGTTTTGTTTTAGCTTAAGATGGTTCTGAAGTTAAACTTTTAAATATGCGTTTAAACATTTTTAGAGAATATTAGCTAGAATGGCAACAAATACACACTTTGTCATTGTTATAAAAATAACAATTGGATCTTTTTTTAAATCAGGGTAATGTTTGTATGCATGTTTGTTTTCTAACAGCTGAAACTGTAACAGAGGCAAATACCTTGAAAGCACTCCAGAAATGCCGATGCTCCTGTTGTGCAGGAACTGCAAAACAGGAGCTGATAAATGATCATGTTTGCTTATATTTTTGTTTGTTACGTATTGTTAAAGTTACAGAAATTACCCAAGAACAGTTTGTTTCACCTGATTTTATTTTAAGTTCCACACCTTAACCATTTTTTGCCTGATGCTGGATCATATTTTCTCTGCCATTTGAGTTGAATCAGACCTGTTGATAATGTTTTTACTTTCACTCAATGCCACCATCTCACTACTGTAAATAGTTCATTTTAACACAGAGATGTTGTGAACAAATATCTTGTATTTTAGGCTTTGCGGTTTAAGTTAAAGACTGTTGAAAACAGATCAGTATCTTATGTGACAGATGTCGGTGGCTCTGCCATCAGTTTTTAAAATGTCCTGCTTCTGTTGCTGCTGTTTACACTGATGTAAATGCTCCAGAATCCTGCATGTTGTGTTCACTGACTCAAACTCAAAAAATTACAGACATAATGACCAGTTTAACCTGGGTGTGCTATCTTTTATCCACCTACAGATACAAAGTTGTGGATCATTAACTTAAACTTAATTAAATCTTGCTACATTTCTGATGGGTTTGTGTGATGAAGCTGCTCAGATTGAATCATATTAAATCAAATGATAACTTTTAGATTTCATACAGAATTATTTTGACTGAACTTGCATCTGGAAAACTTACTAGATTTTAAGTAGAAAATAGACTTATACATCAGTAGCAATAAAATAAGATTTACTTTATACTGTTTAAAAATCAAACTATGATCCCAATACCTCAACATTTATGATTGAAGTATTATGGATGGAAGAGATCTCAGAAATTTCTGTACTTCAGGGAAACGTAGTTTTGGTTGAAGTTTGACACTAAGTCCACATATCCACAATTGTACGACTATTTTGTATTAAAATCTGATGGCAGATTTTATATTTGCACTGGCATAAAATGATCAGTTAGCATTACTGAAATATACAGGGGAAAGAAACCATCTGAATTATATCAAATACAGAATTTTACATTTTAAGGAACAAACAGAAACTCAGAAGGATTCATGGTAAGACTCCTTAAAAATTGACATGTTTAATACTATGAAGTGGGCGAATAAGCAGAAGTAAGATTGTGACTAACTCCTAGAAAATTATATATCATATCAGACTGACTTACAGAATTGCTGGTAAAGCATCAACATAACATTGAGTGTTTACATTAACTTTACGAATTATTTTTCCACAGATTTTTAACATTTTTAAGGAAAAAGAAAAACGTAACCACCTGTAATATTCAGCCAAATCCACAGTCAGGGTTATGGGTAGAACAGTACACAAATTTTCTTCCTCAAAATATCCAGTTGGTTCAGTACACACATAATTTCTGGACACAAACAGAATCTTCACTTGCTGAACTAAATGGACAGTGCTACATATTTTAATGCAACTTAAAGAACAACACTGATTATTTTCAAGTAGTTTATTGTGTAATTATCCATCCATTCATTTAAAATGTGAAGTTAAAGTAAGATCATTTCAACACGGACAATCCAACAGGAAGTCAAGGGACTGAACAACAGGGTAGAGAACCACTAATCAGTGAGGCTAACTTGAGAAAAAGGGCTAGCGACCATAGACTAAACTCTGGAGCAATGGAAGAAGTTCATGTGGTTTAAAAGCAATTCCACCTAGACTACAGTTTTTATTTCAAATCAGAGTAAGAACATGAAAACACTAACCTGGATATAGCAAAAACTGTGTAAAAAAAGTTCGGACATCTTTCTATTTGCTATATAGCCACAGTCAATTTATGCAACTTAATATTTTCACTTTGTGATACTGACAGTATCTGGGTCCAAGGATATCAGTGCAGCAACACTGTGCTGATTAACAAAAGTAGAATGAGAACTAAAATGAACTAAATTCAATTTATTTATAGACACATGGAAGTAAAAGGAGGCACAGTTTTAAAGTGTTTTATATATATAAAACTAAAGTTATTTGTATGTTTCAATATAAAAAAGCAGTGCAAGAAGGTAAAAAAACAGGATGAAGCTAAGTGTTTTACAAGTTTAAAATCCTGTTCTATGTGATTAACAGGATGAACATTTAGCTAAAATAAGAAAACTTCCAGAAGAGAAAAAAAAATCAACTTTAAAATATGTGCTTTTTTTTTTTTTTTCTTTGAGCTGCCTTGATGGAGAATCAGGACAGCTGAAGAAACCAAAAACACTAAAATCCTCATGTAATGACTGTTGTTTGATCACTTCTGGTCACAGTGAGGTGAACAAAAATCCGAAATAAATCCCTCGATGAGATCTGAGGGGTGCTGAAAATTATTCTTTCGGTGTAGCGATTACATATTTATAAAAATCTTAAAGTTTCTATCTTTTCTAGAATTCTAAGCAGTTTAAAAGTCAAGGTAGTTTCATAAGAACACCCTCCTGTCTGATGAACAGCTCATACTTGCACACTGGAGATGCAGTCTCAAAATATAAACAAATTATATGAATAGCTTATGTGAAAAGCCAACTTCTGATAACATCATACATTTTTATCTGGCATATTTGTACGCATTGGTAGGAAAGATCTTGGACAAGCCATTTTGAATATGGAGGAAAGGAGAAGTTTCACAGTGAAGCTTCATGGGTGTCTGTACACTTTCAAGTAGTGAAATAGAGACAGACTAGTACTGTGGTGGTCAAGGAAACAGTTAAAAAACAAGGGAAATAACATAAAGTTCAAGCCATCTTAAGTTCTCAAAATTGTAGCAGAAGCATGAGCAAAAAAACAGCTCTGGGGTTTTTCCTGTTCTGCTTGGTTCTGCATGTTATCAACACATTGGGTGTTTCACTTCCTACCAAGACAGTTAACTGCTTTTCTGTAATCTAAAGCGAAGTTGAACATGATTCCAAGAACTTAAAAGGTGTAGAATAATAAGCAATGACATATTTAGAGGACGCAAACTAAGCATTTCCTCATTTCACTATTTACACCAAAGCTTACGTTTCTCATCAGTAGTGCACTTTTGTAACTAAGAAGGGATGCTAAATAGGTTGGAAATCAGATGCTTACTATACTTTATAGAAGGACATGTAACTGTTTCTCACTGTCTGAGAACAAATCAAGCTAAATTTAGGTCAGTTAGAAGGACCAAGATTATTTCTATTAGCTAAATGCTAGATCTTTTTCTTTTTACAAATAGAATTAGCTTTCTTCAAATTCATAAATTTTTACTTACATTTACATATCTGGCTAGACTTATTTCCCTTTGCGGGGTTGCGGGAGCATTTGGTGCCTGTCTCCTGCTGTTGATTGGTAATAGGCGGCCCATCACAGAGTAACACAGAGACAAACAAGACAAACGATTGTGCACTTATACCTAAGGTAATGTAAAGTAACAAATTAACCCAGCAGTCATGTATATGGCTTGTGGGAGGAAGCTAGAGTACCTGGAGAGAACCTATTATGCACAGGGAACACATACAAACTCAATGCTAAAAGCTGGGACTTGAACCCTGGAGTTTTTTCCCCAAAAGACAGCTGTGCTACCCTTTATGTATTATAGGGGCTTCAACAGGTATTTGATTGTTATCTGCATCCCCAAGTTTATGAGCATTTGGTTTGAGATAATGTATCATTTTATTAATTTAATTAGTTCCATTTCTTTAGTTTATACTGTATATATTTCTGAGGCACCACCTACTGGAGAAAAAAGCAGAATTAGCTAAAGCATGGAAATGGCAAGGTGATTAAAAGGGCAACACAGAGACAAACAGAGACAGAGAACCTGTCTGTTCTTGACCAATGTAAGTAGTTCCTTAAGTTGTATGTCTGGTGCTGTTATTTAATTTCTGTGGAAATGTAAGTCAAGAAAGGAACATTAAAAATTAATTACTATGCTAATTACAATTTGTAAGGTATATTTTCAGTGTTGTATCTGAGCAGAATTATATTTTTTCAATCTCATGTAAAATCTATCTGGTCTATTCTGAAAATTTGCTCATTGTTGATTGCATAATTTCTGAGACTAACACCTCACAGTCTGTAAATTAACAGACTAAGCAATGTTGGTAGACCTGTGTACTATCTAAGTTGTAGTTTAATGGAATATTATTTGGCCAATTCTTTATGCTTATTAATAGGTTATTCGTAGTAAGTTTTACATTGTAATGTCTTTCTACTGTATATTTAGGACCACACACAGGCAGATAAAAACCCTTCATAAAGAAATAAACAAACAAACCTGAATGGAACTGTAATTGCACACTTCAATATTCTTCAATAAATAAGACAAAATGACTATATGTGTCCTGACCAACACTTAGTGGTGAGCATCAAACCAGATTACTTTTTATTTTAGTTCCACCATAACAATGTGATGAAGTATATTGTGCTGTATAATATGCCTCTGTGAGATGTATGAAGACTGTTAGACAGACTGATATTAATGACAAGAGCTTTTAATACAATACACAGGATCTGCAGGGAACCAAGCCAAAAAATGTTTGTAATTACATTTGTATATACAAAAAACTGATTAAGCTTTTCAGCATCATCATCAATTAAATGTCTTTAAATTACAGATTTTATCGAAAATATTAATACCTAATGATACTAGTGTCAACAATGGTGTTATAACTTGAGATAAAACACAACCAAAGATTCCTAAAGTTCCTGCCATTCTGGAATATGTCAGAAGCTTTTACATTACATAATTACATAACAGAAGCACATGATGTGCAATAAACATATTTCTAAAGTTTAATATAAAATTCTGTTTTTGCTTTTCTTAAAACTCAGGAAGACTGTGGAACTACAGAAAAGTTGAATGAAAGTTTTTTTTTTTTTTTTTTTTTAAGTTTTGCTTTACAGATTTTTATAAGTAAAATGTGGTAACAACACACAAAGTGAATACAAGTGCACAGGAGTTCAGATAAAATAAACATTTGCATGGGACAGTTTAAAAATCCTTACAGTTAGCTGCAAAATAATAAACTGTGAGTAAGGATAAAAGAATTAAAGAATAGGAGGGTCCTATGGGTTTCACAGAGAATAAAATCATGTTGAAAATGATGGTAAACTGTAATACTCAGTTTGTTTAGTCGTTTAATGTTATACCCAGATATGACAAACTTGTTTTTTTTCTTTTGTTTTTTTTTTTACAAAAGGTACAATTCAGATGGAAACTGCAGATGGGGAGAGCATGTAAAGTCTAAATAAGGTGGTCAGTAACACAATTTGTGTTGCATTTTACAAAGAGATTAACTGGATAAGCTGAGCAAGCTCATGCATGTCCCAGTGTTAATCAAAAGGAAAATAAAGCGCAGTTTGAATTTTTCTTTGTTGCTAAGAATTAGTCATATGTTGAGGATCTGTTTTATTTACAAGAAATATGCATAAGTTTTATCAATGACAAAAACACCTAATGTTGTTCCAAAAAGACTGACAGACTTATTTCAGTTTAGTCAAAATCGTCAGTCTGAACAGAAAGACCTGCTACTTCCTGTATGATGAGCCCAGTAGGCGGCAGCAGAACATAGCATATGCCTACAAAATATATAGTTCTGCAACTATAATAATACTATAGTTTGAGCGTGTTTTTTCCAAAACAAATACCAGAAAATAATAAAATGTGCAATAACTAGAGGAATATCTTCTGTTAGTGAATGTTCAGATGCAGTCTCTGAGTCTGGGTTAAGAATTCAACAAAAAAAGGTAAATGGCTTGTACTTGTATAGAACTTTATCAAGTCCATAGCACCCCAAAGCACTGCACACTACAGTCAGTCATTCACCCAATAATGCACACACTCATATTCTGATGGTTGCAAGCTACTGGGAAGGCATATCATAGAAAACAAAACTTTCAACATGAAAGTATGTAAAAATAAAAAAAATAAAAGGATAATACAGATTTAAAAAAATAATTTTAAAAGAATTTTATTCAAAAGTAAAAAGTAGATTTAAAAAATACACAGTAAGATGTAAATTTATGTAAGGAATTACCCTAGTCGACAACACTTTATTTGACAGGGTGTGCATAAGACTGACATGACATTATCATAAACGTGACATAACACCAATCAAGAACATGAAGGAGTTTTTATGAATGTTTGACTCTTCATAAAAAGAGTCAAACAAAAATGACTCTATTTTTGTAAAAATAACATATTTTTACAAAAATATGTTATTTTTGTAAAAATAACATATACAAAAATGTTATTTTTAATTTTACATTAAAAATAACATTTTTAATGTAAAATTGACCATTTTAATCAACTTTTATTGCAAGTTTGAATGCAACTTTGCATTAAAAGTGACATTATTTACTGAATGGCACTTCATGACAACAGTCGTAAACATTCATCTTCATGACAGATCTTATGCCATATTTGTGACAGTGTCATGTCAGTCTTATGCACACCCCGTCAAATAAAGTGTTATCAAATAGTCCACATGTACAGCCATAACAAACACATACAAGCTATTCCTTGAATCATTCACTAACTCCCAACTCTGTTAACTCATCAATTTGGGGAAACAGAAACACACCTGAATATTCTGAGCATGTGAAAATGTTCAGAATATTATTGTAAAGTGTATACAGAAGTGATAAAAAGGACTGGAGAAATTATTTTTGGTTTTTGATGCATCACAATAGGATCTAATGTGTCAGAGAAAAAAAGAGGGGTTGACTCTTGATTTGGCTATTAATCCTGAACTCTTATTACAAAAAGCAAAATTAATTTGGGTTGAAGTGACTGCTCTTTAATCATACAAGTGGAACTGTTGATTATTTTCTACATATTAATAAGACCTTTATATGGCAGTATTGACTGTTAAAATGTCCTAAAATCACTTTGGAGAGGATTTACATACAATTTCAAAATTACTGAATTCAAAATCACTGAATGATGTAAAATAAATATTAGTTTCTCTGACAGAGAAAAATCACCTGTCATTTAATCCATATCTCAGACATTTAATTCGTATCTCTACATTGCTTTGAGGAAGCATCTTGTCTTAAGGTCTCAACGTGGCTGGGTAAGCATTGGCTGGTTAGCATTAGTCTCACCATCTGCAAAGAAGTAATACATATATTTCACTTGAAGTCAAACTCTTTGTATTACTGAAGTACAGAATTTGAGTCTCTCTACAAAGTTATTCTTAGTGATGCAACATTTTGTTTTGTTGCATAGTTTGCATCCTAAATAACCTTCATCCACCAGCAAAGCCTGCAGTGTCATCAGCAAATATGTGCTAAGCAAGTTAAATACAGGTTAGCATAGGCTTTCCAATAAATTCCAACAGGACACAGGATTTTTGTTAAAAGAATTAATCCATCCATATTCTGTACACCCTTGTCCCTAGTGGGGTCGGGAGGTGCTGGCGCCTATCTCCAGCTAAAGTTCCGGGTGTGAGGCGGGGTACACCCTGGACAGGTTGCCAATCTGTCGCAGGGGAACACAGAAACAAACAGGACAAACAACCATGCACACACTCACACCTAGGGGGAATTTAGAGAGACCAATTAACCTGACAGTCATGTTTTTGGTCTGTGGGAGGAAGCCGACGTACCCGGAGAGAACCCACCCATGCACAGGGAGAATATGCAAACTCTTTGCAGAAAGACCCCGGGCCTGGAATCAAACACAAGACCTTCTTGCTGCAAGGCAACAGTGCTACCAACTGCAACACTGTGCAGTCCTTGTGCTAATTGGCAAGAAACACATTTTCTTTTGTCACCTCATTCAGCTCACTATACATGACAAGACAAACATATACATCCAAACTTACCTGGACGATTCTTTTTGTAACAAAATGCAGCTACACTAAAAGCACCTGCAATAATTCCAATAATTCCAGCAACAACTGCAGTGAGAATTATTGTGTCATTACCTGAAACACATTCCAAGAGGATAATGTTACACAATGTATCAATACAACAATCACTGACCCAACCCACAGAATGGCACAATAAAAAGTGCAGATTGTGCTAAAATCCACATGTAACCCCAAAATAAAGAAGACAAATGTTTTTGACTGCTATCAGAAATTAATCAATGGTGAATGCTTTCTAATCAAAGAACCAGTAATGTTCCCTGCGGCTTGCCTGAATGTTTCGGGCGAGAAGCAGGGTACACCCTGGACAGTTCATGGCAAATCACTGATCTTTTCAAATCACCGATTTGAAAAGATTTTAGAGCATCATTGTATATTTTATTGCAAGATAATTAACCAGTTAAATATTATAAAATTCAGGCTTAATTTTTTTCTCAGAATGCCACAGAATACTATATAAGTTTATGAACTGGTCTTTACTGTTACTTGCTAAAGCGACTGGCTGCTAGAGAGATGTGTGTTCAATGTTGTATGCAACCACATTAATTGAAAAGGGAAAAAAAAATCTTACAAACTTCCCCCTATTTAAATAAAATGTCTTAATTTCAAAATGAAGTTGTTAAAAATATATATAATCTTACAAAAATATTCTGTCAAAGTGATTTAACTTTATAACTTGTATAGATTCACTTCAAATAATATTTAAGGATGTAAGAAATTTTTTATGAATTTCACCAAACTTTTAGATTTGCTTGGAGATGAACAGTTGCAACTTTAGAGGGTTTGCTACTATAAAACAAAATTATATTTTTAGCGTCTTCCTTTTGTTAACAAGTTTCACAAGGATCATATATGAATCTCAAGGGAATCATTCTTCAGACTGTTGTAACTCAGGTGTGGACCAAAACTTTCTTTAAGATCTGCATCAATTATTTTTGTTCTTTTGGTTATGTTTTATTTTCATGCTCTGTGAAGCACTTTTTAATTTTTGTCTGTAAAACGTTGTACTATGAAAATAAAATTAATTTACTTAATAATGTAGAATATTTGTGATTCTCACTGTAAAAGTTTGATTGATTTTATAAATCTATTTCTGCGTTAATTTGAAAAATTGACTCTTTACTTGTTTTTGAACTAAACTTCTGTTCTGACTTACAAGAAGATTAAACTCTTCGATTTAAGATGTTTATATATGTCTCGGCATTATTTATTCTTTTTAAATAATGAGTTGTACCCTTAAAAACAAAGTAGAAGTGTAATTTAAATTTTCAGGTTAAAACCCATATGTTTCTTTAACTCATTCATATTCTCTCTGAAAACAATAAAAAATTCAGAAAATTAAATAACTGTTGTAAATTTAAAAATCAAAACTGCACTTGGTTGAACTTACCATGAATATATACAGATGTAGTCTTATTAGACTGATGATGAATTTCCTCTTGTGTAGCTACACAGGTATAGACTCCAGTCTCAACCACCGTGGTGTCCAGGATTACGTCATACTGATCCTCTTTTTTAATCCATTGTGGCTCCTTGTCAGCAATTTTGTTTCCTGCACCGTCATACCAGATTAAGGTAGGTTTGGGATGAGCATCAAGAACTTCACACCTTAACAACGCCCAGTCTTTATCTGTATTGAGTCTTTGGACTGATGGTTTTCCAAATGAACCTGTGAATAGAAATGTAATATAATGTAATATTACTTATATTACTTTAATGGGCATCCTTCCTATCTCAGCTGTGCGTCACAATATTCTTAAAGTGCAATAAAAATTGCATTTTATCATTACCAAAAAGTTTAATCTTAACCATGTTGCTCAGAATCAATTAAGTTATGTATGTCTCACTGAAGACTTTCTTTAAATTCTTTTTACACTCAAGTGTAAAAAGAATTTTTATACACTTCACTGAAGTGAAAAAAAGCTTCTTTTTTTTTTTTTTACAGCAGAACCACTCTGCAGTAAATAAATAAATATATAAATAAATAAATACTTGACATGGCACAAAGGCAAAAGATAGTCATATCCAGTAATAAAATTACACACGGTGATCAAAATTATATTTTTAGATTTTTTTCATTTCTACAACTTATACACTGTTGCCATATTAGTTATGGATTTATCATAACCTTTTAGTAGAGCTAAATTTAAATTGGCCTATATAATTTTAAAATACACAAACTTATGTGAAATTAAGACAAACTTTTTATAACTTTTTTGAGGTAGAACTATATTACTATTTAAGCGAAAAATATGGGCTTTTTTGGTTTGTTAACGATTAATGTTGACGGACTTCAGACCTTGTCAATGACGTCACTGGAAAATATAACTCACCATTTCTCTTTTCTCCTGTTCTGTCCTTTAACCTTATAAAACACGGAGGTTGCATGCGACCTGATATTTATATGTTAACAGTAATTAATATGAGCCTTAGGCTT
This sequence comes from Poeciliopsis paucimaculata, assembly GCA_903067055.1. NCBI lineage: Eukaryota > Metazoa > Chordata > Actinopteri > Cyprinodontiformes > Poeciliidae > Poeciliopsis > Poeciliopsis paucimaculata. Next base: position 37,465 of record CAEGAD010003333.1, read on the forward strand.
TTGGTAACTTTAGGCTTCACGCTGGAATTGGCATGGTTCGAATAGTCTCGTTTTCTAAAACAAAACCTGAAGAGCTTCGGAGCGCATCTAAATGACATCGTATTATTTTATCCCAGTGGAAATGGTAACTTTAGTAACATGTTTGACTGTTGTTAGAAGTAGCCGATTTGTGTAAAAAAAGGATATAAGAACTACATATGAAATTGCTTTTTTAAACATGGTAAACAATCTTTCCACAATCTATTCCAGAAGAATCGAATTTACCTCCTGAAATAACCTGAGAAATATCTTTTGTTTAGTTAATGAGAACCGACTAATTTTATTGAAATAAATGCACGATATTAAAAGAATTCGTTTAAAAAAAGTTTTAACCGTTCAGGTTCGTGTTGTCTGAAATCTGCGACCAATATGTAACGAACCAATCAACCCGTCTCTTTAATGTAGTGTTTACGTATTCACGTTTTTCTTAGTTAGCCCATCCGAGAAGAGCTTCTTCCAAAAGGCGACATTTCCGTTTTCTTGAGTGCAAAGGTCAGAGCTATTTTCACCCGAAACTCAATTCCATCAGCTAAATCATCAAAAGTTTTCTAATTGAATCAGATTTCTTCACCTCCAATATGAACGACGGTAATAAAGGTTTCTGATTTCACAGCTGATGGACGAAGTGAAAGAGTTATTTCATCAGTAATCCTCCTTTTTATGTGCAAGAAAGAAGCAAATTTTAATTCAAAAACAGATATTGTATTTTAGAATGGGTGTGACGTATATGGCTTCTCTAAAATTTTTCAGATAAGTTAACGTTCTTTAATTTTAATTTTCTGCTAATTGTTAAACTATGTGGCCACCTACTGGGGATGGAGATGTCCCCAGTACTAAAAAAACAGATCCACATAAATAGAATGAATACAAATTTAGTGCAATGTTTATAACAATATATCTAGTATGTGAATCTGTGCCTGATCTGCAGTATTACAGGTTTACCAAAAAAAAGCAAAATAGTTCACTAGGAGCAAGGCATCCATACGTTTTAACTGTATTGTTCAACAAAAGACATGCAAGTTGCTGAGGTAACAAGTTAGTATGACGTGTTTCACGAACCCTAGTTTACCTCACAATAATTAGACATGCATTCATTGTGTCAAAACGGTATATATATATTTTTTTTATGACAAGTTCAAGGTAATTGGACAAAAAGCTGTTGACCTGTCTGTGATCAGCTCTAAGAGGTTAAGATGATAACTATCAGGGAAAAGACAAAAAGAAGGAAGACAGTAAATGTCATGACATCAATTCGGGAGTTTCATAAAACAGGATAAAGACTATCCAAAAGTTTGCAAGTTTACATTTTAATTTATGAGTATAACTGGAACAAATAGTTGTCAAATATTTCTTTAAATATAGATTAGCTCCCTATGCTTCAATTCTTGGTATTGATGTAATCTAATTTTCTTTCCCAGTACATTCATAGCAGGGTTCATTAATCTACACTTTGTTATACTTTTTCCATTGTCCACAGCTACCTTTTGTGTCAATTGGACCACTATAAATATATACATACACACACATATGCACACGCAGGCGCCTACGCCC